>JAGHQL010000023.1:0-191450 GCA_020080175.1 Glutinoglossum americanum | reverse complement strand
CAGCCCATGGGCGGCACCGAGGTCAAGGACTTCACCTGGGCCCAGGTGGGCGACCCCCCCCTCTAAGTCGTGATCCGCGTGGACTGAGGATCCGCCGCACGACATTTCGACGCGACGCGGGAGGAGAATAATAAGATAGAATAAAGAGAGGTACGGGCGAAGACGTGCCCGCTGCCTCAGTCCCGCGGCTTTCTCTCCTCCAGCTTCTCGGCTCTGGAACGGGGCTCCCTCCCTCCCCCCTCCGCCCCCGTCGACGCGAAAAGAGAGAGACGGAGAACCCCCCCCCCCATCCGTCCATCCATCCGTGGTGGCAGCAGCACTCCCTCCTGCGCAAGCGCAGCGCACGCTACGAGGAGGATTACAATTGCAATTACAATTACAATTAAATAAAAAAAGGTTTGCGTTGTGCGCTGGAATGGTAGTGGATGTTTTTTTTTTTGGTCTGGGTGGATGGGTGGGTGGATTAGTAATGTGTTCGAGTGGGTTTCAGGAGGGCGCGGCGAGGGGAGGGGGTGGGGATGTGGTTGGGCGAGGGAGGCGATCCCCCCTCCATCGGCCGTAATCATTTTCGTCGCCTCAATCCGTCAATCCGTCAATCCGTCAGTCCGTCAGTCCATCCATCCACCCATCCATTCGAGTCTATCCGCTGATGCTTTTTTTTCTTTTTTTTCTCTTGTATTTTTTCTTTTTCCTCGCTCGCTCGCTTCTCCCCTACGTTTTTTCTTTCTTTTTTCTTTTTTTTTTTTTTTCCTTTGTATTATTGGTTTGGCGCGGCGCGGCTTTATCGGTTCTTTTGCTCGCTGTCTAGCCGAAAGGGAAACGAGACGGGTGAGGGGGAGTCTATTCGCTCTTTCCTGGAGAGGCGGATGTGGATGTGGGAGTGGATGCGGGATGGATGTGGAAAGTGGAAAGTGGATGTGGAGTGCAAGTAAGTGGAAGCGGATGTGGAAGGGGCTGTGTTTTTTTGCGCGTTGGTTGCGCGTTGGTTGCGCGTGTGCGCAAGTGGGAGATGCGGGATGGGATTAGATCGTCGGATCGGCCTGCCGGTGATCCCGATCTGGGAAGGTTTTCTTTCTTTCTTTCTCTCTCTCTCCCTGTCTCTCCCTCTCTCTCCCTCTCTCCGTCCCTCCCTCTCTCTTGCCTGGTTGGAAGAGCGTCGTGGAGCTGGGATTGTAGGGATCCATCCCCTTATCTCGGCCGCTGCTTTGGGTCAAGACGTCGCGTGTCGCGCAATACGAACCTTGTGGCTCCCCAGGTCGTCGCCACAATTTAAACCACTTCCGAACCCAGCTTTTGGTTCGTCTACGAGCAAGGGCATCCCGAGCGGTTATCTGTCATGTTTATTGCTTTCCCGGAGAAACCGTGTGTGCACTAGAGTGGAGAGAGAGAGAGAGCTCTTGGATTAATCGTGAGGCTTTTGCTTTTGCTCTGCCTTGCCTCGCTACGTCGACTGACCCGTTCGTCGTTCCTTGCCGCTCGCTTGGATAAAAGCGTAAAAACCGCGTACTATAGTACGGACTCTCTCGCACGGAAATGCTCGTGCGGGACAGAATGGATGAATACACACGACTGGGCTAACCGCGCACACACTGGCTGACTCTTGTAAGATTGAACCCCGCCTTTCTCTGGCAGTCTAGTTTAGTTTCGTTTCTGAATTTTGGGTGTGTGTGGTGAGACGTTGGTTTCCGCCCCAGCATTGGCTTGCTTGCATCTCTGCGTGATGGTGTGCTGCGCCTAAAAACTTGGAGGTGGCAGTGGTGGTGGTGGTGGTGGTGGTGGTGGTGGTGGTGTCAGAGTGTGAGAAGCGTGAGGAGTGCGAGGTGAGAGAGTCGAGTCAGAGTGGCGGACGGACCCCTCCTTGCCCCTCTCCCCTCCTGAGAGGCACATACTGGCCGTACCGCACCGCACCGTACCGCACCGTACCCTACCGTACCCTACCGCACCGTACCCGTACCTACAAACACAACGTGTTTAGGGTCTGGGATAGCCGCCGACGGAACCTCACCCGGGAACCAACTCTCCCTCGTGGTAACTTTTGAAATTTGCTCACCCATCTCTCCCATCTCGCCTTATTCCTCCCGCGCAAGGGTGGTCCTCACCTCGTAACTCTTCGCTGACCCGTCGTCGGTTCGTTTGATGTTTCAAAATTCCTCCTGCTCGTTTTGGCCCAGGTGGCGGGACCTGGCATGGCATACGGGGTCGTGAGCCCGGTGCCACCACCGCAGCCTTTTTCCTTCCTTCCAGCCCTCTCTTGGCTCTGGCTTCTCTCTGGTTCGCGCGTTTACCTCACACCGACTCTTCCCACTTGCTTGATGAGGTGAGACATCCCATCCACACTCGTCCTCCACACTCTGCTGGCGCTGGCCAGCCCGACCAGCCCGACCAGCCCGACCAGCCCGAACCAGCCTATCCAGAATCCTCCTCGGATGCACCCTGCCATTCACTCGCATTTCCTCTTCGCCAGTCCTTCCTTTTTCTGCCCTGTGTCTTGCGCACCGGCATAATCACATACGCTCCCCCTTGCATTCCCTCGCCACCAGGCGCGGCCTCTTGCCGTTCACCGAGCTAGTTCACTTCGATGGCTGCTGCGCGATCGTTCATGCAGCAGCCGCACTCCGAAATCCATGCAGAGGAGACTTATCGTGTTCGTCAACGTGTTGGCAGGGGCACCGTGCAGCGCGAAATATCTGGGCCTGAGCGGCACAGGAAAATCGCCAGATGGAGGGACTGTTCCGCCGAGCCTGCTGCCCTGGCTCATGCGGTCTTTTTAACTCTCTGCTATATATCCCACTCGAGTTTCGTTATACGGAACTCCCACGTGGTGCCGGGAACATCAGTTTGGGCGCCCTTAGCGGTTGCACGGTACTCGTCACAAAACTACTTTATCCCCAGCACTTGCTGGTTACTACCATGTCTTGTTAATTTTAAAAAAACTGCACGTTTATCGCCGTCTGTTCTACGTACGAGGCGCCGCGGGTCTCCCGCTATATCCGCTTATATAGCCGTTGGCTCCTCCTTTCAGTTGTGTACTTTGTGAGTCTCTACGGTGTGCCGATGCTTCGCGCTCGTCGTCCACTCCTCGATTGAGTGTTGCAAGAATTCTCTCTTTCAGACGGTTTTTTTTTACCTTAATGATCCGCCGGGCGAGATGATGCTACTGGTGCTGCTGAGCTCACCTCTTTTCCTCTCCCTGATCACCTCGGAGCGGGCCTTTGCGCTGGCCCAATTGGGCGTGAAGGGTGGCCATATCACTCTGTCTTCGGCTGCATCGTCTGAAAGTTCAGCTTCTTCGACCGGTCTCGACGGAGCGGCAAGCGTATCGACGACCTCGGCGTCGCCTTTGGGTGCTACAAACACCGCCGTAGTGGGATCACCTCTCTTATTCATTGGATCGACACCGTCGGCTACACTGGTGTCCACAACCACATCTCACTCGAATCCCGCATCTACCAGCACTTACCTCGCCTCCACTCCGGCTCCCTCGTCACAGCAGTCCATGTCTTCTGTCCAGCGCAGGAACCTCATCCTCATTCTCGCTCTCGGCCTAGGATCAGTCCTGGTTGCTGTCGCGGCGTGGCTCTCTTACAGGCTGCGGCGCCGGCGTAGCTCAGGCGCCTCTTTCTTTGGACGCAATTCGACACCCATCGATGACGAAGAGATCCAGACGTGGAGAAAGCAGGCTTCGGTGGCGTCCACCGTGGGTAGCCATAACGCCGAGAGAAAACCCCGCTTCAGCATGGAATGGGCAGAGAAGCTTCCGACGACACCCCCTACGGCCAAGGCTCCGAACGCCCGGATGGGGCTCACGGACGAAATTGTTCCTGGCGAAGAACCGTTTGTTCCGCTCCCAAAACGGTCACCCTCGAGTAGAATATATCGGCCTCGGCACTTGAGAAGCAAATCTGCACGGTCTAGCATATCGGACAGACCTCCTACGCCATTTGCGGTAGAGGAGAGTAAGGAAGTCGTACCGCTACCACCACGAATGCCGGGGGTCCCTGGTAACGAGTCGCAACCGGGGGATCACTGAAGGTGAAGGGTTAGCCTTACGACGGCTAAACGAACTACCCTCGAGGGGGAGGCACAACGCCGATCACTCGCGACGTATGCAGAGAGACGTCTGGAATATTTTTCCTGGTTGGTGTTTTGCATTTTGGGGGAAGGGAACATTCTACGGAGCACATATTGAGATTGTTTGGCGTTTCGTCTAGCGTTCCCAGAAGAATTATACCCTGTATAAGGGAAGGGGTCTGGGAACCCCACCACGGGGCTAGTTGAAATTCCTCTCGGGGCTGTTTGCATGTAACAAAGGCACTTTTAGGACCACAGGCCCTCATTGTAGTCTTAGATTAGATCTAGAGAGATTCGGGGGACTCCGGGATCCACACTTATACATAATTGAAAGTTTTTTTTTTCCGTTTAACAAATTTCGGATAATTCTCCGAAACTTCAAATTACCGGAGCTCGTGGCCTTTCCTTAAATTGTAGGGATTAAGAAAGTTTAGGGTCCCAAAGTGGATCATTTGCACTGCCGGTGAGACCGGAAGTTCCTTGTGGTAAAACAAGATCCAAACCCTTCTACATAATCTGAAGGGAATATGAAAAATACAAAAGATGAAAATAAGAATAAAATAAATTAAAAAGAAACCGGGGGAATCCCCAAAGTGAAACCGAAACTGTCCCAATTTCTTTTTTTTTATTTTAGGTTTTTTGTTTTACAGTCATCGCCGAAAAAAAACCTCCCGCCAAGAGTTTATTTGCCTGGGGGTGAGGGATGATGGACTACGAGACAAGCCCGGAACGCAACGACGACGACCTAACGAGAACCACGAGAAAGGAAAGAAAGAGAGAGAAACATACCCGGGGGGTTTCTTTCACCTCTGGAAATTCTCCCTTGCATAGAGAGAGGAGCTCGAGCGTTCCCGGCCCTGCCACCGCGGGTTCGGCGTGTTGGCACACCAGCGGCGGGGGGGGGGCAAGTGAGATCGCCCCGGACACCCCAGCGTCCCTTTCACACATCTACATCCGGGAAGAGAAGCAAGAAAGCAAAGAGAGAGAGAGAAGCGCGATGGACCTGCTCCAAGGTGCGCCCCCCCCCCCCGTCTCGTGTTGTTTCCGCGCGCTGGCTGACCTCGTCGCGCCAGGCCTCGTCTCCCCCGTCCTGCGCGCGGCGCACCCCTACGCCGCGCACGCGGCCGCGCTCCTCGCGCAGGCGTCCGCGCTGCCGCAGCAGCTGGTGCGGCTCGTGCGCGCGTCCACCGCGGATCTGGCGGCGATAGCGTTGCTGCTTGCGATCGTGGTGCTGTCGCTGTACATACTCGATCTCGCGCGGCGGGCGCTGCTGAGTCTGGTGTGGCTGGCGTTTAGGGTGGTGGTTGCTGTGGTGGTGGTTGGGACCGTGGCTGTGGTGGTGGTGAGCGGGCCCGAGAAGGTGGCGGGGTGGGTGGAAGCGCTGTGGGCGGTTTTGGGGAGGGAGGTGGGGCTTGCTGGGTGGGATTGGGATGGGGTTGTTGGGGAGGGGGTTGCGAGGGCGGAGAGGGTGAGGAGGGAGGTTGAGAGTCAGGTTTTGGGTGCGCGGAGGGTTGGGGATCGCGCGCGGTGGTGAGGATGGATGAGAGCGTTAAACTTCATATATGCGGGGTCTGGGCCTTTCACTTTTATCGATATGCATACTGGGGCGTGCAAGGCGTCGAGTTGTCAGAAAGTTTGTCGACATCAGGTTATGCCTTTGGTTTGGTTTCCTTGTGGGGGACATCCACCAACTACGCAAAGCTCGTTTTAAGTTCCGCATACTGTTTTTTCTTTCAGAACGCCAACCGCTATGCCAAACCGTACGGGCATCAAAAAAAAAAAAAAAAACCATAGCCGAGACGCCGTGACAGATATGGAAAACCACTCGTGAGGATCTCAAGGCAAAACTCTTCCGGATATCATACGTTGGGGTCCTCCCAGTCAACCTCAATCTCGTCCTTCGGTTCTTTCGGCTCCTGCGCTTCGTGGAACTGGATCGCGTCGTCGACGTAACTCAATACCGAACCAACACTCTCCTCGTTCTGCGCTTCGAGTTGCAGAAACGACACCATGCTGAAACTGTCGATCAACTGCGCAACGGCGCGGTTGAGAAGCTTGAAGGAAGAGCCACGCATCACGTTGTCTCGGGACGCTGGGTCTTCACCTTCCGCGGTATCCTTCCCTGCAGCAGGGCCATCTGCCGGATCGTCGTCCAGCAACGTGGTGTCAGGGTCTATGAAGCGTTTCAACTCGCGTTTTCCGATCGTTCCTTTGACGAGGTCCATCTTCGTCAAGATGTTTACGTGAGGGATTTCGAGCATGATCATAGCGCTCATGGCGGACAAGGTGCCAGCGAAGTATTTTGCCCTGTCTATGACGAAGGTCGATTCGAGCAGGTAGGTGGCGCAGAGGCTGATGTTGAGGGCACCGGTTCGGGTCAGGTGTTTGATGAGGGTTGGGAGGATGGGAATATGCGTGTAGAGCTCGATTTGGCCTGGCATGTCGAAGATGATCAGGTATTCTTCGGTGAGGGGGTCGAGGGGTTCGGTGAGGAAGTCGAGATTTTCGAGGAGGAATCTGGGAGTGTCGTTAGGGGGAATGCCCTGTTTGTGCGTAACGAATATAATAAACGTACTCAAAGCAGTATACTAGTCCGCCGTTGGGGCCGAGTCCCATATCCTCCATGACATCTTCTAGGCTTATTAGATCCTTGATATCTAGATCTGGCTCGTAGGCAAACTCCTCGGCAGCAGGATCTAGGTTGACGTAGAAGCATGATCGTTTGTTGTTTCGCAGATATTGTATCAACGCCGTGCAGAACGTGGTCTGGATGGCGTGTTTAGTGGACGTTCATTCATTTAGCTCTTTGTTGTCTGATTCTCTAACTCACCTTTCCGGAGCCAGCGGGGCCCATTACGAGCACACCGAATTTACTCATGATTGATGCTTTTTTGCTTTTCCTCTTGTCTTAATTTAAAAGTTGTCATCCGTCAGGGTTAAAATAATTTTTGCCTCGCTTCCCCGAGCTCATATATTTCGCGGCTCTGTGGTTGGCCCGAATTGCGTGCGACTTCGCATAAGGGAAAATTTCGGATTTCCGGACTGCATTCCCCAACGTACCGCTTCTCCTTCAATCACACCACCTCTCACAGTTTTTCGTCTTTCGTCTTCCACTTTCTTCATCTCCATAGAATCGTATCTCTTTAT
This sequence comes from Glutinoglossum americanum, assembly GCA_020080175.1. NCBI lineage: Eukaryota > Fungi > Ascomycota > Geoglossomycetes > Geoglossales > Geoglossaceae > Glutinoglossum > Glutinoglossum americanum. Next base: position 184,232 of record JAGHQL010000023.1, on the reverse strand, counting down.
AGGCTCTGACTGCTTTTGTGTCTATCGTACAAGATGGTTTCCGCAATTAATGGCGTGAAGAAAGAAACGTTTCTGTTTACGTCCGAGTCAGTCGGTGAGGGCCATCCGGATAAGATTGCGTGAGTTTCCCTATCTACAGCCCCACCGCATTGGCGGATCTGTTTCTGACCATTAATTTACAGAGACCAAGTGTCTGACGCCATACTCGATGCATGTTTGGCGGAGGATCCGCTATCCAAGGTTTGCTACCGCTATCTCTTGCGCGAACATTCATGGGCCCCATGGGTTCTTATTTTGGTGCAGCGTTGGTACTAACACTGTTCTAGGTTGCTTGTGAAACGGCTACGAAAACTGGTGAGCTCCATCTCATGCCTTGTTGTGGCGAGAAACTCAATTAATGCCATCTTCACAGGAATGATCATGGTCTTTGGTGAAATCAGCACTAAAGCCCGTCTTGACTACCAGAGGGTCGTTCGTAATGCCATCAAAGACATTGGTTATGACGACTCCGCAAAAGGCTTTGATTATAAAACTTGTAACGTCCTTGTTGCTATTGAAGAGCAATCACCAGATATCGCCCAAGGCCTTCATTACGAAGAAGCACTTGAGAAACTCGGCGCTGGCGATCAGGGTATCATGTTTGGATATGCGACTGACGAGACCCCCGAACTGCTACCCTTGACTGTTCAATTAGCACACAGGCTGAACAGTGCTATGGCTGAAGCTAGGCGAAATGGGACCTTGCCCTGGCTGAGGCCTGATACTAAGACACAGGTCACAGTGGAATATCAGAAAGATGGCGGAGCGGTGGTTCCTCTCCGGGTGGATACTGTTGTTGTGAGTGCCCAGCACAGTGAGGAAATTTCGACTGCGGAGCTACGGAAGGAGATTCTACATAAGATCGTGAAGAAGGTCATCCCTGCAAGGTATCTTGACGACAGAACCGTTTATCATGTAAGTGCTGAGACCTTTCCACCATAACATGTATCCTATCCGATTTGTTAGGGTTTCTAAACAAATTTCAGATTCAACCCTCGGGACTTTTTATCATCGGTGGTCCGCAGGGAGACGCTGGCCTGACTGGGCGTAAGATTATTGTCGACACGTATGGGGGCTGGGGTGCTCATGGTGGTGGAGCCTTTTCCGGTAAGGATTTTTCCAAGGTCGACCGTTCAGCAGCCTACCTCTCGCGGTGGATTGCGAAATCACTCGTTACTGCCGGGCTTGCACGTCGGTGCCTCGTTCAACTCTCCTATGCAATCGGGGTCGCAGAACCACTATCCATTTTCGTTGAGACCTATGGCACGTCTGGAAGGACCTCTGATGAGCTGGTGTTCATCATCAAAGAGAACTTCGACTTGAGACCTGGAGTGATCGTCAAGGAGCTTGATTTGGCCAAACCAATCTACTTTCAGACTGCTAAAAACGGACACTTCACAAACCAAAACTTCAGCTGGGAGAAGCCGAAGGCCCTTAACTTCTAGGTGAGGTGTCTGGGAACAGTAGCTGGCGATTCAACGTCGTCAGCGCTAAAGAGGCGGTTTCTTACGAATGTAATGGGCTTTTTCTATGTCTGTCATGACTTGATGAGAGGAACTGGCGCACATTTTCAACAATACAAGCATCTGGGGCGAACCGCATTCAAGATTCCCTTCTTTTCCTATTTACTTTGGGAAAACAAATGTTATTCAACATAGAGACCGTTTTCATCGTTCGCGCGGTGACGGCTAGATGCAGCATTCTTATAAAGCAACGGCGTTCGGAGAACCTTCAACGTTTTCTCTGGTAGGCTGGTTTGCTTGCTTGGTGCGCTTTCTTATTTCTACTCTTACTACTCACCTGCCTAGTCCGCAGAGGCGAACGGGTACCATGTAGCTAGTCGAGCGTCCTAATGAAGTGGTTCCCGACCGCGCTCCTGCGCAGCCAATATTTAATCACTCGGGTTGACAGACTTGGATCGCTGTGAATTTGGATTTTGTACTGAAAGTGAAGTTGCATGAATCATACATTTCTGGACGTGAAACGAACATCTTGTTTACTCTGTTGTTTACGGTGAGCGCGCTCTGAATTTTGTTGCTGGGGGTCTTAAGCTTCTAAGCGACGTGGTTGGCTGATAACGTGCCTGTCCCAACCAAACACACGGACCAACGCACGGACCACCCCACCAGCTCGTTCGTTCTTTCGTTTCTTCCAATCTTTTCCCACAACATCACTTTTGCCTTCATCATCCTCTTCCTCCCCACCAACCCACCAGCTCTTCTGCTCTCGTGCGTTCTCGCGTTCTCTGCTCTACACTAGCCACTATCAGCTCGACTCCCTTTGTCGACGTAGCTCCTCCATCAAAACATAAACATGCGTGAAATCGTACGTCCCTCACCGTCTGTTTTGATCACTTTTTTTAACGCGTCTCGCTACGCCCCTATTCGCCCCACGTTCTATATCTTACCGCAGCTTGCTAACCGGGCCTCTTATCTTGTTAGGTTCATCTTCAAACCGGTCAATGCGTATGTATATCGTCCGGACGGCACCTTTGTCATTTATGTTAACAATCTCTAGGGTAACCAAATCGGTGCTGCCTTCTGGTACGTCTTCCATGGTGGCTATGTATTAGAACAGGGAGGTGAATATTTTTTTCGGAGGTTGACGCATCTTTGTTGATATAGGCAAACTATTTCTGGAGAGCATGGCCTTGATGGCTCTGGAGTGTGAGTACACAAGTTCTTGTGCATCTTTGGCGACTCCATCTAGGGTGACGATTTTAACTTCGTTCAGGTACAATGGTACCTCCGATCTCCAACTCGAGCGTATGAATGTCTACTTCAACGAGGTCGGTTATGCTGTCTTCCTGAGCACGTCTACAAATTAGCCGATGCCTAACATTTCGTCCAGGCCTCGGGTAACAAGTATGTTCCTCGCGCCGTCCTTGTTGACCTCGAGCCTGGTACCATGGATGCCGTCCGTGCTGGTCCTTTTGGCCAGCTTTTCCGTCCTGACAACTTCGTCTTTGGACAGTCTGGCGCTGGTAACAACTGGGCCAAGGGCCATTACACTGAGGGTGCTGAACTTGTCGATCAAGTTTTAGATGTCGTTCGCCGTGAGGCCGAGGGATGTGACTGTCTCCAGGGCTTCCAAATTACTCATTCTCTCGGTGGCGGCACTGGTGCCGGTATGGGTACCCTACTTATCTCTAAGATCCGTGAGGAGTTTCCGGACCGGATGATGGCTACTTTTTCGGTTGTGCCTAGCCCCAAGGTCTCTGACACCGTTGTTGAGCCATATAATGCAACCCTCTCTGTTCATCAGTTGGTTGAAAACTCTGATGAGACTTTCTGTATCGACAATGAGGTTTGCAAACCCCTAAGAATAAGGCCGAGTGTTTGTTGACGCTGTGTAGGCTCTCTACGACATCTGCATGCGTACTCTCAAGCTTGCCAATCCTTCGTATGGTGACTTGAACCACCTCGTGTCTGCTGTCATGTCTGGTGTTACGACCTGCCTTCGTTTCCCTGGTCAACTCAACTCTGATCTCCGCAAACTGGCTGTCAACATGGTTCCATTTCCCCGTCTTCATTTCTTCATGGTTGGGTTTGCTCCGCTCACCAGCCGTGGTGCTCACTCTTTCCGCGCTGTGACGGTCCCGGAGTTAACCCAGCAGATGTATGATCCGAAGAATATGATGGCGGCCTCTGACTTCCGAAATGGGAGATACCTTACTTGCTCTGCAATATTGTAAGCTGCTCTACTACTCTTGAGCCCCCTGAGGGAACTACCCGTGGAATGCACTGACTCTTCTCTAGCCGTGGTAAGGTCTCAATGAAGGAGGTTGAAGACCAGATGCGCAATGTCCAGAACAAGAACTCGTCCTACTTCGTCGAATGGATCCCCAACAATGTCCAGACTGCTCTTTGCTCCATCCCGCCTCGTGGTCTCAAGATGTCATCCACCTTTGTTGGCAACTCGACCTCCATCCAGGAGCTCTTCAAGCGCGTTGGTGATCAGTTCACTGCTATGTTCCGGCGCAAGGCTTTCTTGCATTGGTATACTGGTGAAGGTATGGATGAAATGGAATTCACTGAGGCAGAGAGCAACATGAACGACCTGGTTTCCGAATACCAGCAGTACCAGGACGCCTCTGTGTCTGAGGGCGAGGAAGAATAGTGAGTCTCTGATGTCTCTCATGTCTCGTCAGGGATGTTAAACAGTTACTAAAGCGTCATTGTCAATAGTGAGGAGGAGGCACCCCTTGAGCCTGAGGAATAATCATTTCATCTACTTCCTATGGGATAGGTGATGGCGAAGCAGCGGTGGTGGTATTGCTTTGTTCGTAAATTCCAAATTGAGGATCAGCGTAACTGGTCTATTCCTATTGAATGATTTATGGTCTTATGTCTTTTCTCCAAACCTTGTTGCTGGTCTGTTCTTTGAAGCACGCGTTGGGCGACATACCTTCAAAGAGTATTCATTTGTATCCTCACTCAGTCCCCAGATTGTCTACAGAATAAATGAGTTGAGCTTCATTAGACTGCGCTGAACCGAAGTCAACTGTACGTCCAACCAATGGGTGGAATGTAGGTTGTGTGGTCCGAGTGGGTAGGCGTAACACCGACGCTGCGTATCTCCATCCTGAATAGCCGGTTCTTCAGGTTACGAATTAATCTTTCAAATCAACGCAGCCCCCCTTTCATGTCCTGGAAGTAAAGTTCTGAATGTGATGCTCGGCTTGTCCTACTTTAAACTACGTTGATTTATTATTTCAATTTTTGCCAGCTTCTGCAAAGCCAAAAGGTTTATGTATTTCATTGGCGGGGCGAGCGAGAAGCTAATGCACGTCGACTTTAATAGTAGAGAGCTTCAGCGAGTGATATCGTTCATTCAATTATCGCTGACGCTCTAATTGCATACTATCAACATCGCTGCTGAGGGTTGAGAACCCGACAAATATCTCCATTTTCATATGCCGATCACAACTTCCTCCCCTCATCTAGAGCCTTCTGGCCGTACTTCTTCAAGCGAATCGCCTGCACGGATATGAATCCCGTAGTATCGGTGGGCGCGAAGCTGCCAATTTCGTCCATGCTAGATTCTGACATGTCGTAGAGCTTCTCAGTCTGTGAGCTACGGCCGAGGATGCTGAAGTGGCCTTTGTAGACGCGGCAGCGGACTTGCCCGTTGACTGTCTTCTGGGAGGCGACGATGGAAGATTCAAGGAATTCGCGCTCGGGGGAGAACCTGTAAATTATTATTATTAGAATGACTTTCATATAAAAAATAAGATTTAATTAAAAAGTTTTATCCCACCAGAGGCCATTATAGAGGATCTGTTGTTCAACTGTTAGTGGGGAGCGGTTTGGAGAGATAGTACTGTGGGATTAGGGGGAGAAGGGATATTACCTTGGCAAAGTTAAAGGTAACGAATTGATCTCTCAAGGCTCGGACTTCTTTGTCCATTACTAGGCCTTCGAGATCGATGTGTGCGGACCTTAGACACGTGAGGCCTGGAGTTTCGTAACAGCCCCTGGATTTGATGCCAATGAAGCGGTTCTCAACAATGTCGACCCTGCCGACGCCATGTCTCCTTGCAATAGTATTAGCCGTTAGGAACAAGTCTACCGAATCGGTGACGACCTCCTTTCCGTCTTTACCATGCGTCAGCTTTACTGGCAGGCCCTTCTCGAAAAATATCGTAAAGTCTTCTGGGGTATCAGGGGCTTTCATGGGGTCGACGGTCAGCTTCCACATATCATCTGGCGGGGTGGTATCTGGGTCCTCGAGAATGCCGGCTTCGTAAGAACAGTGCGCAAGGTTCTCGTCCATACTCCAGGGCTTGGCTTTGGTCTGGGACACGGGGATGTTCTTCACGGAGGCGTATTCCAGCAGGTCGCTGCGACCGGCGAAGCGGTCGTAGAACTCAGGGATACGCCATGGTGCAATAACTTGAATCTGGGGGCTTAGGGCGTAGTAGGCTAGTTCAAGGCGGACTGCATCGTTGCCCTTGCCCGTTGCTCCGTGTGAGACTGCCACACATCCTTCCTTTTCGGCAACCTTCATTTGACTGCGAGCAATGACAGGGCGGGCGAGGGACGTGCCTGGTGGTTTTCATGGCGGTCAGCACACTGGCGAAGAAGCTTGAGGATTTACTTCAACATACCGAGAAGGTAAATGTCTTCGTAGACAGCATTGCACTGTATTGCGGGGAAACAAAGCTCCTCGATGAACTCTCTCCGCAAATCCTCAATATAGACTTTCTCCGCGCCAACCTTCAGTGCCTTTTTTTCTGCGGCCTCGAAATCCTCTATCGTTGCCCCCAGATGGGGTCAGCCATGTTGCAATCCCATAATTCTCCGAATAATGAGAGTTTCCAACTCCACGTACCTTCCTGTCCGACATCGGCCACTGTGACTCTTTGTCAACCTCTAGAACGCACAGATGAGCAAAAATCGGGCAAAATGACACTTACTGAAGCAAATAACACTATAGCCCTTCTCAATGAGCCATGCCACTATACAATTGTCAGCACTATCTGCTCGCTGCCGCAATTGCGGAATTGTACGCACAAATGCAGCTGGTGTCCAGCCCACCGCTATAGGCAAGACAAACCTGGTCTTGAGTTAGCAAATAGAGGCCAATTGGCGGAGGACAGAATGGTGCTTGCCTTCTCTTTGGCCATAGTGAGGCTGGCGTCTGATAGTGTTGAGTTAGGGGTTTGTTTAGCTTAGGAGCTCTTGTTTTCGCAGGTTTTGTTTTTGGGACTTTCCGGTAAATGTTCTCTTTATCATAGCCGGCCCCCTCTATTGCACGTGCACCTCAACAGCTCCGATGGCAATCACGCGAGCGTAAAGAGATTGAACAGCAGCATCTTATACCTTGCGTGCATGCGATGCGTACATACCGTTTACTACCCTAGCTGTGGCAACAAACCCCCGAAATTACTAGAGACTTTTCTTACAGCTATGAGCTCGGGAAAGCTCGTACCCTTGGAAGAATTTTCCGGAGAGCCGCCTCAACCCGCGCGAACCCCTCCGATAGCTTCCCCGATGAAGAAAAGTTACCCCTCGTTGCTAGGATACAGGACTTCATACGCCCCTACGAAGTCTTCCTTGATGGATCTCATACTAACGAATCTGCTTAGTAAGGTGATACTACCCGCCTTATCATTCGTACCACTCGCCCTGGCTCCTCCAAAAGGCTGCTGAGCAACCACTGCGCCTGTGCTCTTGCAATTTACATAGAAATTGCCCGCAGAATTCCGCAATGCTTCCTCGGCATAGCGTATCGCCTCGCGACTCTTTGCGAAAATAGAGCCTGTCAGGCTATACTCAGATGTCTCATCAATAATGCGGCAAATCGACTCGAAGGATTCATCCTCGTAGACGTGTATAGCAAGGATGGGGCCGAATAGTTCACGGGAGAGTAGGGGGTGTTTGGGGTCCCTTATCTTATATATGGTAGGATAGATGAAGTAGCCGACACTCTTATCATATTTACCACCAGTGAGCAATTCGACGTTATCGTCCCCCTTAGCTTCATCGATCACAGAGGCAAGTCTGTCAAAGCTAGCTTCGTGGATGACGGGGCCAATGAAATTCTCAAAACATTCTGGGGGGCCCACTTTGAGTTTCTCGGTCTCCCCGATAAGCTGCTTCTTGAAGGTTTCCCAAACGGATTTAGGGACATATGTACGAGATGTCGCGGAGCATTTCTGCCCTTGGTACTCGAAGGCACCACGAACTGTATTGATGACAGCATTTTCGACGTCTGCGCTATTATGGATGAGATGGAAGTTCTTGCCTCCAGTCTCCCCAACTATTCGTGGATAGTTTTTATATTTGGCTTTGGCGACCCCTTCAGCGATCTTCCCGTATAAAGTGCGGAAAACAGCGGTCGACCCTGTATAGTGCAAACAGGCGAATTCAGGATGATCCAGCACTACTCTGGTAACTTCCTCGGCATCGCCGGGGACAAACTGGATGACATTTGGCGGCAGTCCAGCTTCTAAGAGGATGCTGTACAGAACCCAATTTGATGCGATTGCGGCTGGTGAGGGCTTCCACACGACAACGTTACCCATCAGTGCCGGTGCACAAGGCAGATTTCCCGCAATAGCAGTGAAGTTGAAGGGGGTTACCGCGTAGACAAAGCCTTCTAGGGGTCGATACTCCACGCGGCTGCTTTGAGTTAGTCACACTGCTCGAACGGTATTCACAGCCACCTACGTACTTCCATATACCTGGAGAGTTCTTTGTTGGTTGTTGCGCGTAGAGCTCTTCGGCGTATTGAACATTGAATCTAGCCCTTCTTAGCAATTGGGTTGCCACTTAAGGGAGTCTACTACAAACCTCAGGAAGTCGACCAATTCGGCTGCAGCATCGATCTCTGCCTGCCATGCATTCTTCCCTTGTCCTAGCATTGTCGCTGCCATGAGCTCATATCTGTATTTCCCTGATATTAGGTCTGCCGCTCGGAGGAACACCGCTGCTCTGTCGGAAAATGGTAGCCTTTCCCAAGGCGACTTTGCTTTGAGCGCATGGTCAATCGCCTTCGACACATGCTCTGCAGTTGCCGAGGAGTATTTTGTTATAGGGGAGGCATGAGAGGAGGGATTTCGCTGAGATAGGATAGACTTGGTTCTAATCTGGCCATCCACCCTTTACTCAGCCATTCTTTCTAAGACTAAAGGGCTTGTATAGCCTACCGCTTCCCCAGCAACGAACAAGGGGACGTCGGGTAGTGATTCCCTTTTGAGGGCCCCAACTGCGGCCTCAAGCTTTGCACGGTCAAGTGAACCTTTCACGTAGTGTTTCTATGTGAAGACTAGATTAGCTCAATGTAATGTACGTGATCGTAATTCGTAGGTGTTCCTTGCATTTGGCTCGTTCTCAATTTTAGGGACTTTAAAACTTCCGATTGTTGTCATTGTAGCTCTTGGCGAAGGAAGCGGAAACGCGGCAACACGATCTAGGCTATGGGTTCTGCGGAATCTTGGTGCGAGCAATATGAGCCTGTTTAAATGCATTAAATCCAGGGAACGCAGTCGGTTTGCTACGGCTTAGTAGGTGGGGCTGGTTGTACATATCACACGTGAATGGAAAAAACGGAAGCTAGACCCCACCATACCCTATTGGTGGGGCTCGATTTCATTGGTAAGGAGAATCGATGGCTTAAATGCTAGTCTTGGAACCCCATTGGTCTTTCCTGGAGAGTTCTATTTCTATGTAACATCCTAAGGCAAGACGATACTTCTAAAATAAATCAATCTCTCATTTCTTCGTCATCGCCATGCCCTTCTCCGTCACCCCATAAGCCCTCTAACTTGAATTCCTTCGCCCACTCCGTGACTATCTCCTTCTGATCGCCGGCGGGCTCCTGTGTGGCGGCGCTGGTCTCTCCTGCAGTGGTAGGTGTAGCTATCTGTGGTGCGGGTGGACTTGTCCAACCCTGGATTCTCCCATCTCTCCAATCTGTGATCACAGTAGTCGCCGCACTCCTAATGTTTGGAACACCACCTTTGCTGAGTCTTCCCCGCTTCCTTGCTACTTGAACTAAAAAATCTGTCGTGGGATCGCCGCTCAAACTAAGGAGTGGAGACAACCCATAGACCTCCAACAGTTTTGCGAATAGCTCCTCAGAAGCCGAAAGGCGTTTCAACAGTAGTGATACCGCAGAAACTGGATCTTCGATTTGCTTCGGGGGCACCGCATTCAGGAGAACCAAACGTGACTGCTCGTCGATCCGGGAGGCTTTTGAACCGTCAGTAGAACTCGGAAAGACTATTCCAGGCGAGTCTAATAGTTTGAGTTTGCTATCCAACTTCACTTCACGTAGGCTTGTCGTTACCCCCGCCTCTGCACCAACGGGGCATGCCGTGGGAAAACCGCCAAACTTAGAGGTTAGAGCATTGATGACTGAAGACTTGCCAACATTTGGATATCCAATGACGCCGACGGAAATAGCCCTCTTTAGTTGCTTGGATTGAGCATGAGACTTGAGTAACTTGAAGAGTGTGGAGGACGTGACTTGTGTGGGTGGTTGATCCTTGAACGTCTGCGCGTTCGAAGCAGGGTTGGAAGCACGAAATGGAACTGTTGTAAAATATCTCCGTAAATGAGCCAACCAGCCCTTCAGCACTGCTGGCGGCACTAGGTCAATCTTGTTAAGGATTAGGATCAGCCGCTTCTCCCCACCGTCGGATGCCATAACCATTCGCTCCACTTCTATCGACCTTGTGCCCTCGGGATCTCGCGCATCCAAAACATATAGAACTACGTCTGCCCTCTCCACCACTTGTTTAAAAGTCTTGTCAAAAGCCTTCCTAGATGAATCCTTTCGTATTGCACCTGTGCGTACTTCCAGGTCCTCTTGCTTACTAGGGTCAATCCCTCCCCATTCGTCATCCTCTCTGTCCTCTTCCATCTCACTAGGACTGTTTATGCTATTAGCTTCGTACTCGGCTGCGCGGGACTTTGCTGAGGCTAGCAGGGCAGCCATCGGGTTTCTCTGAATAATTTCGATTAAATTGACTTCATGGATGCCGAAAAGGCTGCGTAGAACCTACCTCATCGATATCACCCTCCCCCATCTCATCATCTAGAAGATCCTCATCCTCCGCAATTCTTGATCCGTCTATGTCGTCCTCGTCACCACCTTCTTGTACTACCTGTGATTTCCTCCGCGCCTTTGCCTCTTCCCTTAACCGAGCAGCTTCTTCTTGCTTTAATCTTTTTTTTTCTTCGATCTCGCCCAGCAACCTGTCTTTATAAGGGAAGAGGTTGGGTATTCCGGGATCTTTCTTTAAGCGTGATCTCCATTCCGGGTTCTGTGATTCCAACGGTTAAGTGAGCTAGCTTCTGCAAGGAGAGGCCGCGCTCTAACAATGCGGAGCGTGGAAAGTATACCTTTTTCGCAGACCGGCGATCTTTTCGCTGTTTCGCTGCACTTGCTTTCTCGATCTTATGCCTTAGGCGCACTGGCGTTCGCTTTGATTTAGGCTCTGGAGGGATCTTAGCATCTAGACTCGACATTGCAACCCAAAATACATACTTCCTATCCTTACCATCTTTCCGGTGGGTATAGACACAGGCTTTGCAAATAATGCGAAAGTTCACTTTGGTGCGGGCCAAGAATTCGGGAGGCTAGACCGTTTCGGGCACCAGATATCACCAACAAAAAAAGTTTCCGTGGGCCAGCCTCAACTTCCAAGATTTTTGGAGTGGAAGTTTTAGCGTGGCTTAATTTACCAAGATGTCGTTGCATTCGTTCGGTGGTATACTATTTGACATGGACGGCACTCTTATAGACTCTACTGATGCGATAGTGAAGCATTGGCATAGGCAAGTCGCTTCTTTCCAGTTTGACAGTAGTCCGCTAAGGTGGTGGTAGAATTGGAGGCGAGCTCAACATAGATCCTAGAACCATCCTTGCTACATCACACGGAAGGAGATCTATTGATATTTTGAAGGTACACGATCCTGAGAACGCTAATTGGGACTGTAAGTAATACCGTTTCAAGTTTTAGTGTTGCTGGCCGCTGATTTATGAAAATAGATGTTGCGAAAATTGAGGGTTTGATACCTCAGCGATATGGACAGGATGCGAAGGAGATAGCTGGCGGCCGTAGGATACTTTCGGCACTCAAAGAATCAGGGGCGCCTTGGGCGATTGTGACATCCGGGACACGACCTCTTGTTAACGGGTGGCTTGAGCGTCTCGAACTTGCTCGCCCCAAGCAAATGGTGACAGCGGAAGAGGTTGAAAATGGAAAGCCGGATCCTGCATGCTACTCTCTGGGACGGACGCGACTTGGGCTCTCCGCTGACATCCCGATCCTGGTAATTGAGGATTCGCCGGCCGGCATCAGATCTGGGAAAGCCGCTGGATGCCATGTCCTTGGTTTGACGACGACACATACAATGAAAGAAGTACAAGAGGCCGGCGCAGATTGGGTTGTCGGAGATCTGCAGAGCGTTACATTCGGAGGATGGGATTCGAAGACGAGAAGGATGACGTTGCAGATAAACTCGAGTTAGACATCCCGGTGCAGTAATGGATGGAGCTCGACCGACGATCAGTGTCGTGTGCTAGGATTCATTCTATCGCCATCTTATTCTCCGTAGAGACATCTCATGTTTGGCCCCAGGCCGTAGATTAAAAGATATAGAAGCGCATTCACGCGAAATAGAATTTTTTATTTTTTCTTCACTCACGAAGAGCCTATCACAACGTCTAGACGGACCGAGGCGCAGGATCTGCAGATGTTTGCAGATTGGGGGTAGGATCCCAGGCGATCATCGATCGTCGCCGCCTAAAATCTCGGATAGGATTTCCAACATTCGCGCGCGCCTACTCCCTATGGGTGGATATTTTACTGAAGTCTTGGCTGACGGCATATTCCGACCAAAGGTGCTTGAATAAACTGCCAAGGAAGGGTTCGGACGGTCTGGAACTGTGGCTATGGATCCGAACAACAACTCCATAACTTATCTGCGCAGAACTTCGTAAGGTACGGAACGGATGTCATTAGGAAGAGTCAATTGGTCAGAGGCTGGAGGGATATTATCTGGTTGAGAGGACGAGCAACTTCTCGTGCATGTATTGGTAGTTAGCGAGATGCAGGAACGGCGGCCTCATGCAGTAGTGACAGGCTACCCGCATATCCTACGACAAGCCTGCTTGCTCTTGTCGAGGACGGCGAAAAGCCCGCTTCAAACGCGGAACAATTGAGTACCCCGTAAGACAAGATACCGGTGATGGACTCTCCGGGGAGATATAGTGCAGAGAAACGAAAACAACGGTTCTGGGTGAAGCGATGCGCTCTGTTTGTGCGGTGGGCGCTAAGACCGGGCCGCACGTAAGTTTAAACGTGGGCCGGAGGGAGAAAGGAAATCTCCGTCTGATGGGCTTTCGGCCGTTAACTACTCCTATCTGTGTAAGTTATACGTTACATTGTTGGTCAGAGTCACGGCAAGGCCTCACGGACAATTGGGCGAAAGGAAAAGAAAGGTGAAAGGAGAATCGTAATTGTTAGTGGGAGCCTCCCTCGTACTTCTGCTGCTCCTGCTCTTCCAATTTCCCGAGTCCACGCAGAACTGCAGTCGTTCATTGGTGTCATCCGCCATGGCTTCGGCTAAGACCCGCAGACCACTCAAAGGCTTGACCACGGACTCCAGGTAACTATAATTCTTTTCACCAGTGGCTAACCCGTCCTGAGCTGGCCCGGCCTGGCGCTCCCTGTCCTTACCTTGTCTTACCTGGTAAATCGCTGGTCGGTGGGTCGATGCGAGCCAATGATTAGACCTTCGCGCAGTGAAAGGCCACACCCCCAAGGCCCGCCCCTTAAGCCGGGGATCTCGCATTCTTCCGTCTTGTGGATCGCTCAGTCACGTCTTGACACTCTATCCTATCCCAGGCCCTGACCCGACCGCTCACTTGCACCTCCTCTTCTCTCCCTTTCGAAAGAGATAGGTCAGAGGCGCGGTTAGGATTAGCTCCACCTGTTGGGTTTTTCTCCAACAGCGAGCCGCACACACTCCTTTGTCCCGCAGGGGAATAAACTATCCCCAAATCCCCACGCTCATTCTTCCCTTCCTCTCCATGTTATCAATTTAAGTCACTCATTCCGAGACACGACGGGGCAGACACTTTATGCTCACCACCTTCCTTTATTCTTAACCATTTCTAACACTCTATTATTACCACTTTGGACGGTCAATAAGGACAATTGACTTTCCTGATTGGTTCAAAGATGGATTTCGTCTACTACCAAGCCCCGAAGAATGCGGGCTCTGGGCGTCGAAAAGATGAGGACAATGGCAACTCTTCTACGCCCCAGGCGGACGCTGGCGACAAGTCCTCCTCTGCAGCTCAATCAGCTGAAAAGCGAACGGATCCTGTCACGAGTGCTGAAGAGAACGAAGAACCCGAGGTCTCCACTAGACCTCGTCTTACGCGGGAACAGGTCTTCCTTTTAGAGCAACAATTTCAAGCTGCTCCAAAGCCGAGTACCAGCACAAAGCGAAAGCTGGCTGAGACTACGGGCCTGTCCATGCCGAGAGTTGGTGTAAGTATAGGGCTTCCGTGAATTCTAATGTTGATCTCTGCTAATGTTTACTACAGAATTGGTTTCAAAACCGCCGGGCGAAAGCAAAGCAGCAGAAGAAGCAAATAGAGGCCGAGATTCTGCGAACAATCGAATCTGCTGGCCGGGGAAGCTATACAGAACCCTCTTCACCGGATTTCTACTTTTACTCTAACTACCTCATGGCCGACATTGACCACGCTCCTCATTGGACACAGCTGAATCCTTTACCGATAGACCAACTAACGGTATCTGGCCCTCCTTACGGAGGTGCCCAATACGAAACTCCGTCCGAAGCAAGCTATGCGTCGCTGTCTCGCTCAATTGCAGCTGCCACGGCTGCTGTCGTTCAGGGTCAATTCGGCGGTATTGCGGAAATTAAACCCGAGGCCTCAGCCCACAACAGCAATTCCTTTTACTCATGTGCGCCTAGAGGAGCCAACGATGTGCAGTATCCTGTATCGGCCTTTTCTGATTATAGTAGCCAAGCGTCATCTGTCGTGTGGACGCCTGCTGCCGGCCATCACGAAGATCCCCTCGATATAAATAACCTCAATATGCAGCAACTCCAGGTTCAGCAACAACAGAGCTCGCAAGACGTGTGCGGCAAGTCGTCTGGAGGAGCTGAAGCCACGAATTTCAGCAACCCATTCCTAGTACCTGCCCTTCCTTCGCAGGTCTTGCGCGAAAAATACGGTGCGATAGAACAGGAACCTCAGCCGGAAGCAGACCCAGAGGGCTCTCTATCACGGCGAGGCTCATGCTCTTCGGACTTGGTCAACAGTTTTAATGTTGTTGACCTCCAACCAAAAGATCAAGAATTTAGGCTACCGGAAATAGACGGCCCTATGAACATTGCTGCCCGAAGAAATCGACCACGACCAGCAACCTTAGCCCTTCGAGGTCGCTCTCTTATGGGAAATGTACCTGCCTCTCCTACTGCGAAGGCGCAATTTCTAGGCCCAGCCTCTCCAATGCGCCGCATCAAGTCCACCGGAAATAGCCTGAATCTCATGCGAGGACGTGTGCAAAAGGGAACACCATCATCAGCACAACGCTCCCCATTGAACTATGAAACTTTCCTCGCTGCTGGTGCCCTCCAGGAACCCACAGCGAACGGCATCTCTCCTGCGGCATCTGCGACACCTGGAACATCGATATCTATCAGTGGGAGTCTCGCGCCTCCTACCCCTTCGTCACCGCTGGACTTGGAGCGATTACAGTCTGAGGGTGTAACTGGTGATGCCGAGGCCTCTTATATCTTTAGTCCAGAATATCCCGGCTGCTTTGTTCCCACAACCGTTGAGATGCAGACGAACCTTGCTTCGCCACCTACAACGCCGCTGGATGCTGCGAACTATATTAACATGGCAAGATATCACCAATCACATCAAGCCTCGCCTTCGCACTTTTCAACACACAGCATACCAGACGAATCCCTGGTGTCTCCCGAATTTGCTTCATTCCCATCGACCATGCATATGCCACAGCCAGTATACGTATCACCGATCGGCTGTGGAGACCCAGATATGACAAGTCTACAGTTCGGCGACACCTCTCAGGGCAGCAACATAGACATCTTTTGTGGCAGCACACCAACTATCCCCGAATTTTTCTATCAAGAACCTTCTCCAACAGCATCTTTTGCACAACCACAGCAGCAGCAACACAACTCTCCTTCTCATAACATGCCATCGAAAGACGTGCTACCACAGCCAAAGAATTTTGTCTTTACTGCGAACCAGGGCCCTGAAGACTTTTAGCCCACGATCACTGTATCTCTATATTTATTTATTTTTTCCCCTTATACCATCTTAATTTTCACCAACCCTTGGAATATACCGTTCGTTCCAGTGGGCGGTTGGGTATCTATACACGAGCGGCTCACAGCACGGTCAGGTTTCCTTAGCGTCCCTCAGCGTTCCTTAGCGTTTTTTTTATTAATCCCCACTACGTTCATGTTTTGCTTGGTGTTTATAACTCGCGTGGTACAAAAGAGCTGGGGTGTTTTTGGTATCTTGGCTATATTTGTTGAAATGTCCGACACTTAACTACATAACATGACGGTCTATAATGATGATCTGTAATTTCTTAATCTAATGCCGATACACTGCTTGTCTCTCGAGGGCGAGCGCTAGAAATATGAATTATCTTTGTACAGTAAGTTTATCAAGTTGGAGAAACTTGAGGTTATCATGACGTCCGCAATCGCCTGAAATGCTTGGAATGATAGACTGACGGATTATTTTTGCCTTAAATATGGAAAATCGAGCAAGAGAAAAAAAAAAGTAAGGGAGTTTGGACAAAGAAACGAAAATATTTGCTACAGGATAATTTGAAGGGAAAAAGAGAACTCCTAACTGGTGGCAATGGAATATTCCGCCTGTCAATAGATCGGCATAATTCTCACGCATGAGCCACAATATGTAGGTTCCTTTACGATACCGGCACACGCAAAACGTCCCGCATATCACCCCCGCCGCACCGCAAGAACGTAACAATAAGACGGTATGCGATATCCGACGATCCCATCCTACATCATACGCAGGAGACCCAAACGCAAGGAATGCAGGTGTCATGATGTATGATGATCGAAACCGTTTTGCCCACCTGCTCCGCCATGCAACCCCACAACGTAGCATGTCCCCATCCCCCCCGGGTTTCACGAGGTGACACCGAAGCAACGAAAAAACCCCAACGCCCCGGCACATGGAACTCGTGCCGTCTTATCTTGTCAGATTTTTACACGAAAAAGGTAATCATGGGCCTTTTTTTATTTCTTTTTTTTTTTTTTTTTGAGCCCGCCACGCATTTGCTGGGCGCGCGGGACGGGTGGAGAGTGGCGTTATTATGGTGGTGGAATGGGCACGGCACGGTACGGTACGGTGCGGCACGGGGACTGAGGACGACAACTCCGTGCCACGATGGGGTTTATCGTAAACACCAATGGGTTTTATCCGAAGGGCTCCTCTCCCGTCCGTCCGTACCCGTCGTGGTGGTGATACCTGCAAAATGCGAATCGAGGCTCCTGTGGATCGACGAGCGGGGTCTTCCCGTCACAGGATCTGTCACCATATTTCAACGAGGACACCTTTCACAATGGCGATACCATCTATGCTCTTAGCTGGGCAAGAATTAATGCCTTTTAGCTGTTATTGATATATATATCCATTCCCATGCTTCCTCAGTTCCCAACGGAGTGATTATAGACGGGCGATATGATATAGACAAGAGGCAAATCCGTCAACTGTTGGTAGTCTGACGGCCTGCTCCAAAAACTGTACAAATGTGCATCCCACCGCTAAGTATAAGTGGTTGCGTGATTCGTGCTGGACGAGGAGAAATTATACAGGGCCCCATTCTGTGCGATGGAGGCCAAAAAAATAGAGCAACTATACAGTCTCCATAAGACAACCTTCTATCTCTCTGGGTATAAGGCATGGATTCCCCCAAAATTGGTGATAAAACGACAGTGAAATATTATATAAATGGGGTTTTAAAAATGGACAGAATAATAAGGCTGCCATAAAACAGGGAGTTCAAAAATCCAGAGTAACACCGCCCTTTTCCGTATAAATGCAGCAAAATAGATTTCTGAATAGAAAATTCTGTAGAGCTCCTCCCTGGTGAATAGAGAATGTGGTGATGCCCGATGTGTAAAAATGCTGACGCTAATTTCATGGCGTAAAATGGTAGGCATCGAATGGCAGTTTGTCAATTCTTGACACGGAATGGCTAACAAAGGCGAGTGTCTCATTTTATCATGGCTTTTACCGCCTCTCTCTCCTGGAGAATCTCGGCTTGGAGCTTCCTAGTCTGTCTCATAGCCTCATCTCTGTCTGAAATTAGTAACTGCTGCACAAGTGAGCAGGGCTTCGCAACTAACCTCTCCGATTGAAGTTCCATGACCTCGATCTGGGCCATGTTCATCCTGCCCACAACTTCTTCCATCTCCTTATCTGCATCGGACAGCGCGTTCTCTAGCTCTTCCACTCTCTTCTCCAAGAATCCCGTCTTCGTAGCTTCAGACATCGAAATTCCCTTTCCACTAGTCGTGCGATCAAGCCTGGGTGATCTGCCGGTGAAGAATGGTGAGAGCGGGGTCTTTGGTGAAAACTGTCCTGGTGTCTTCACCAGGCCGTTCTTCATTCGTTGTAGCTGTGCGTTGTGGCTCTCCCGAAGTGCTTTTATCTCTTCTTCATGCTTAGAGACAGCCTCCTCTGAATGCTGCTGTGCAGTCATGAGCCTCTCCTCGAGGGACTTTAATTTGCTTTGCATTTCATTGATTCGAGCCGCAGAAGCTCTTTGCTCTCTTTCTCCACGGCTGACAGCTTCAGCTAGCCGTTCTCTGAGAGTGCTGTTGGAAGCTAGCTGCTGTCGAACTTGCCCCGCTAATCCCTCAATTCTTATAGCTGACTCGCGAAGTTGGTCAGCCAAATTCTGCTCCTCCGCCATGTATCCCCTTTCAGCCTCCCGAAGGGCACCAGCTTGCTGTCGGTATTCCTCAGCCTGTTTCTGTGCAAGGTCCCGTTCGACCTCAGCCTTTGTGATGCTCTGTTTCAGAAGCTCCATTGTTTTCTCCGTTTCAGCGTTTGCTGCGCCTAACTCGGAGATTCGCCGCGAACTCCTTCCACTAGATTCTAGTCCCTCAATTCTAGAAAGGGAAAGTGCATGCGTCGCTTGTAAGTCCTTATAGGCCTTTTCAAGGGATGCGGATGTAGCCTGAATCTCTTGTTGAGCTCCCGGTTTCAGTCTCCCCCCCCCTGCCTGCTCCGGTATTAGGATGTCGTGCTCTAGAAGCAGTTGTCGTAAAGAGCTCGTCTCTTGCTCGGCGCGATCAAGGTCCATTTTTAGTCCCCCTAAACCCTTTTCGCATTGCCACTTTTGCAATAGGGCCTCATCAGCACGCCGGCGAAGGTGATTAACCTCCTCGCGCAACCGCCAAATGTTCCTGTCATAGCCCATCCGTCTGGGGGAGTCCGAGTGAGCTCGATCCCGTTCTAACTTTAACACTCGAACCCTCTTCGCAGTTTCCCGCTCCTGATACTCTTGTCTTTCGAGCAAACTTTTTAAAGCGCGGTGGAGTGCATCTCGCTGGATTTCTGTATCCTTGACGCGATCTGCTAGTGTCTCCCTTGATTCCCTGTCTTTTAGAGAATTTGATCTTGATAGCGAGCTCGACCGCGGTGCACCCGATATGGAATTTCGTGCAACCGTGTTTGATCTGGTCAATCCAACTCTGGCCTGTGGATTGGGGGCTCGCCCTTCCTCCGCTATGGAATTGAAGCGCATTTGCTGTTGCTGCATCTCTAATTGCAGCTTCCTGGCATTGACAAGGGTGTTGTTCTCATTTCGTAGAGACTGAAGCTCTTGTTGCATCTTCGTGTCCTCATTTCGTAGAGACTGAAGCTTTTGTTGCATCTTTGTGTTTTCATAGGTTAGCCTTTGAAGATCAGCGGCCTCCGATTCCAATCCTTCCACGCGGGCCTGCAGCTGTGGAACGATTTCGTCCCGGAGATTGTCGCGCTCGTTTTGATGGCCTTGGAGCTCACTTCGAAGGGCCCCTAGAAGGTCCTCGAAATTTGCATTCACTTGACGCTCTTCCAGTAGGCGTCGGCGGGCATCCTCGAGCGACACCTCAAGCTCTCTTATACGTTCCGATGCATCTGCAGACTCGACCTGCGGATGGCCCACCTGTAGGGAATACGTTAGTCTAATCTAGCGGTATGGCTGACTAGGAATGGGGTGAACATACAAGTGAAATTTGTTCTTGTAGCTGTCGAATGTGCGCCTCCATTCTCTTCCGATTTGATCGTTCTTCTTGAGCTTTCTGTGTCAGTTCCAAACGCAGTTGAGCTTTCTCCTGCTCAGCCCTTCTTTGTAACTTCTCAAATTCTTCTTGTTTCGAATCGCCATCCCACTGTGGATATCTGATCGAACTATTCCCAGAATCAGAAAAGTAATCACTGGTCCGCCTATTGGTCCCTGACGGCTGGTTGGCTTCCGACTGCAGTCGGTCTACAAGGTCCTCAAGATCCATTTCGCGCTTTATAGAAGATGCTAATTCGGAGGTTATCTGCCGCAGTTCCTCCTCCATGTCTACGGATTTCGAAATTCCAGGGGTAGTTGGAGGCATTGACAGTCCGGAGTCATCAAAGAATGAGGGATCAGTTGAATCATTTGCTCTAGGTATGTCGATGACAAGGGTGGTACTGGTTGATGGGGCTAACGTTCCCTTGGATGGTGACTTTGGAAACAGTGGCGATGGAGCAGGTGAAGACTTCTCCGAGAATGCGGTTGAAGAGGATGCAGCCCCGGGGGATTGAGTAGTTTTCCAGCCAAAAAAGGACGTAAATTTGGCGCCAGGGGATTTCGGCTTTGGGTTAATATTGGGGTCATATGAGTCGTCATGCTGACTAGAGTAATTTCGGGAATTGGCATCAAGGGATAAACTCAAGTTTGGTGGTTTGCCAGATGGATATAAAGACATAGTCGCAGCACCGTTATGCCAACCAAGACCGACGATTTGATTGTTTCCTCTGCTATTGCTTAAGTTGTTATGCTTCTCGCTTGGGGTTGGATGGATGGCATGACTACGTTTCGATGGTGGGATATTAGAGAAGTCATCGGTCGACTCTGGTGGTGGTTCCTCTTCTTCAATCACAGCCGGTACCAGAGAGCCAAACTCGTACGCTTGTGGAGCTATAGGTGTTTGTCCATGCGGGTATCTGCAGGAGAACAAGTCAATGCCGGCGTACACACATACAACCGCATATCTTGAGAAGTGTGCATGATTCTTGTCGTTCATAGTAAATGCTTACACATACCTATCGAGGTTTCTAACCACAAAATCAGGAGGCTCCACTGGCGTTAGAGGTGATTGTCCAACGAGAAGCGTAGGGCTGAGGTGATGTGCTGACGGTTCGACTTCAGCTTTGTTTTCTTCCCTTATAGCCTCGATCCTGGGGGTCTGTGATAATCTGGCCAGAGGCGATGCAGTTGGAGGGAGCGGTTTTCTCCGTATAATAGGTGGTGTAGGCGAACCAGACAGTTCACCGAACGAGGGGTGTGGATTTGATGGAACGAGGATGCCAGTGGGAAGCTCCTGCTTCTGACGGGTAGAGGGAAAAGAAGAAACGAAAGGAGCCGGATCATCTCCATGCGTGAGAGTTCGTCCAGGCTTCATTATTGTTCAAACGATCGACATGGGAGGACGTGCACAAAATTGCTGCAACTACTCTCTAACGAAAGAACAATCAGTATCCACATCCCGCACTCTCCTACGCCTTAGGCCAAGAACCATAGGCGGACCGTGCTAGCGATTCCATCTGAGCTGTTGTGCTATCTTTGTCGGCTGTGCAAGGGGGTTATGCGCGCCGATAGTAGTTGGGTGTTGAGAATGAATAGATTGGGTCATCCGGTTCGAAAGAAGGTTTATCCTATCAAACAGTTCTTCCAGCGGCTGCCCAGAATGGGAATGTGTCAGGTACCAGGACGCCATCTACAAGGATTAGAAAGGGGGGAGGGCTGGACCGCGGTTGGATCGAGATGGGACGAATAAATTAACCCCCTAGCAATAATGTTTTGCATTCTAACGCCCGGCGGCAGCTTGGCGAATCCTCCTCGCTCTTCTCTGAAGCGAATACGATGTATGTACCCCAGGGAAACTAGCTTTTGGAGTCCTCTCGGCGGCGCAGCAGTTGAAGGCATACAACAGAATAGTCATCATGCGTCGAGATACCGTTCATACTCTTCTCCATATGTAGCTCATTTATTTAGCGTAGGCACGAATAGTGTCCATATGTGGTTCATTTGTATAGGGTGGGCAGGAATAGTGTTTGACATAACGTCCCGCACACAGTTGACGCGGGAAATTGCACTACATTCGCTTCAAGCCATGCATTGGCCCCCCAAGATCCGGTAAGATGCTTTGGGAATGATGCTTGTTTTTCTATGCAACAAACTTTTTGTAGCAAGTACAAGTACAATACATACTATGCATTGGTTGGTAGCCAGCATAGGACCGGCGGCATACTCAAACTCGTGCGCCGATTCCTTGGTGGCAATGCTCTCACGAGCAATTCTGTTGCGTGTCGCCTTAGCTGACGTTAGGTATTATGTTTCAGCAGTTTCGAAATTTCACTGTTGGGCATCGATCGCTCGCCTCCCCAATCGAACAGCATCTCCGGGGATGTTTGGAATGTTTGGCGGTGTACTTGACGTTGATTCGTCCCCCCACGTTCGAAACTCCCGGCTGAAAAGGGCTCAAAGTGACTGCCCAATCAACGCGAGTTCTATGCCCATCTCCACGGCCGCTCTGCCTCAATTAGAGTAATCCCGTTTTGTGCTAGAACATTAGGCGTTTGTTCTAAATTAGCGTTAGCATCACTAGTGGGAATAATGATTGTATAGGACAGGATTCCACCATAATAGAGTTACGGTAAGTTGGAGTGAAATTATAGTTGGTTATAACGCGCGACGCGGATAGGCTCGAAACGCTTATTAAAAGTTGCTTAGCAAAGAAGGCTAGCGTTTTCTCATCAGGTCGATGCAATAATCCCGCCGCTGACTTACATAGTTGAGCACTCGTGGACGGGTTTTCTGAGATAACTGCAGGCCCTGGTAGCCGCGATTAATCTCCAAATAACTCAATATCATTATCCGAACTGCCCTAGCCCTATGTATAACGCCTTCAGGACACCGGGTGAAAACGGAGTACATATGAGACCGAAATAGATGACCGTGCTATGCCGTACAATGCATCCCAATCAACAACTTACAATGCAAATGACGTCGTAACCCAAAACTTTTTCCACCACCCTCACCCTCGTCAGCAACAGATTCGGCCTATCAGTCACTGTCATCCCCATTATCCAATGCTTCATCCTCCAGCGGGGCCGACGCTTGAGTTTCTAGTTCCTCTAGTGTTTCGTCGCCGACCTGCATTTCCTCTTCCGTTCCACCCTCCGCTTCCTCTTCACTTTCCTCTGCTTCCTCTGCCTCTTGGTCACCTTCCTCGTCGGTAACAGTTTCATCACCGCTGTGAGCACCCTCAGGCAATGCGCCCCCAGTGTCACCATTCGTTCCAGAAACACTCGACCGCCGGGCTTTTTTTGCGGGTGGTGGTGTATCATCCTCTCTGGCGTCACCATTAGTCGCCTGCGGCGATTTTGATCCTCCATTTTGTACAGTCTTGTCTGCCGCCTTAACCTTATTCCGGTAGGTATTTCTCTTGTCGGTCTGGATTTCAGTGTATCCTACTCAATATGTCGTGGTCAGCTCAGAAGTCTCGACGCCTGTTTGGGAAGAGGAAGGAGCGTACTGGCTAGCTCAGCCTCCAATCTCGGAAGAAAGTCATTAAATTCCAACTCAGACAGTGCATCTAAAACATCTTTCGGCTGTATTGTTCTCTTGTGGGCTCTCAAAGCATTTTCATTTGCGCTGTTAGGCTGAGGGTTAATTAAAAAGGTCCGGTAAACAAAGCCCTAGACTTGAGGGGCGAGAGCGTGTGGAACGCCTATGACACTCCCTGGGAAGCTTACTATGCAGTTAAGTAGCTAACAAACACTGTTGCGCTCTTTGACATGGCCAATAACGCATCCTTTTGAATCTGCGTATTGGCGGGAAGGACGCCTTTCGCCAGTCTCTGCACGATTGTTCGTGGTAAATTGTAGTCCTGGGAAGGCTAAATCTTAGATGAAAGCTCAAAGGAATAGTGATGCTATAGGGCCTATTAGGCTAGGGAGACAAACCTCGACACTAACACCTTCCTTGTCTCTTGATGGCGTGCCTTCATCCCCGGTAGCTGCCTTCGGGGCATCGCTCTTTTTTGGAGGCATACTTAACAGCTCCTTTCACGGAAAGGGTTTCTTTGCGGTCGTGAGGTTGGAGTGACGTTGGACACACGTCGAACAGTGCGCGTGTTAAAGTGGCGGTGATGAAATAGGAAGCCGCGTTGAGGCTCAATCTGGGACGTATTAGGGCTAGTTTCCAGACGCGAGCATTAATTTAACGCGCGGGGTTCGCGAAAGTTCAATTGGCAAGTCACGCGTCCTGTTGTGGGCCAACAAACAATATTTCGTTCAATTGGGAGTACAGTGTGCTCTAGATTCTTATTCAGTTTCCCGCACTGTAACCCTACAGATGCTTCCATATGCATATCCTAAGAACGCCGTTCTATGCCATCCCATGAGGTCCTATCGTTCAAGCAAGATCATCAACTTCATCCCACCCCAACGCCTCATAAATGGATGCATCTCTCCCTGTAGATAATGCCTCACCTGCTTCAACTCTTTTCGTTCCCTTGATAGGGGTTTCCTGAACCCCAACACCTATCATTGTCCTAGAGTTGCTTTCCACACTCTTGAGTGGGGTCCCCTGAAAACCAACCTCTGCCACTGCCCAGACACTGTTTCCCGCGCTCATAAATGGAGTCCTCTGGATCTCCATTGCAGCTTCTGTAGCAGGTTTCTTTAAATCATTCCGCCAAAAACGGTCTAAATCTTCGAATTCGAGATGGGAAACCTCCGACTTCTGGCATCTAAATACCGGCAATTGAGGAAGATTATCCATTACTCCCACAACAGATTCCGTATTTCTACCTAGCATATGTTCTTCCCCTCTGGAACGAACCCGAGATGGTGTGTCTTGGACGCTTGGTTGTAGGGTATGGCGCATTGGCTGCTCTATCGACTGAGAGACAGGCAATCGCTCACCCGGTGGCTGTGGCGCCTGGTAGGGCCGAGTAATCGATTGAGGGACATGGTGTCCTTTTGTACCGGGGGTTGGTTTCTGCTCTCCCAGAGGTTGCGGTCGATTCTGATAAACTGGGGGCGTCATGCTAACGACACCTGTCTTGCGATTCCCTTTTGGTGTTGCCATGACTTGAACGTTTAAGGTATTTTTTACAAGCTTCTTTCCTCCTATTAGAAATGTTAGTTGCGGGTCGCTATGGAAAGGCTTTCACTACTCACTTCCCAAGCTAGAACTTGAGAGTGCCCTACGTTCTGAAGTTTCAACAAACTCCTTGATAGCCAAACCTCGATTCGGTTTTTTCAAAGCGGTAATGGCTTCCTTTAGCTCTTCCTCGACCTTGGCTCTTCTCTGAAGCTTGGCGCTTGTGGCATTCGTAGCAATTGTCGTAAAACTCATGTCGATTTCTCGTTGGCTAAATCTTTTAGACTTCAAGACTCCCCCGCGGCAGACGTTCATAGGTGGCTGCGAGTCCTTCGTGGGTACAGTCCAAAGTGAACACTCCTTTGTTTCACGCTTTAATCCTGGAACTACTGATGCCGCAGCAGAGTGCGCCAGAGTTGGAGGTATCGAAGGGCCACGAGAAATTGACCGGGCTTTCTTCTCCTCGGTCAAAACTCGTTCAAGCGTCTTGCGTGACCGAGGAGCAACTCGCTTGACAGCATCTCCGGGACGAGACGATGTCTTCTTAGAGCGAGTAGCCTTCGCAAGCGGCAGTCGAATTGATGAAGAGCCTGTAAGACCACCTAGCTTACGACTTACAGTATTGCAATGTTCAGGCAGGCGGGCTGCATAGCTATACACCACATCAGTGACTGTTTGCAGAAACTGAGATACACTCGTAAGGTGACAGCATACAATGGCATTATAACCTCATTGTAGAAGTCACGCAAGTGATCGTCGTTCGATTTAGCTTCCAAATTTTTCGTATTAGGAGACCCGATAACGGTGTTGTCAGGGTCCGATGCCTTGGAGTCACCGAGACCCTCCTTCCCCAACGCTGCTGTTGCACCATCCTCACTACTTACTGATTGCCAGATGCAAAGCCTGTCAACAAGTAGATCCAAGACCAATGCTAGATTTGGGTTTTTATTAGATTTTTTTTTGGCCTTTTCACCCTTCTCTCTCCTAGGGATTTCTGCGTTGTGTTTCTTGCGGTCCTCGTTCTGTCCCTTTGATTGCGATGACTCCTGTAACGTAAAAATCTCTAGAATCAAAATTATCTGTAGCTCGGTTTCCCTTGTTCTCAAGTTTGCGATCCTTCTTTTGATCTGCCCGGCGTTTGATTCTCTTTCACCAGAGAGAGCCATGCTATGGTCCGATTGTCTATCCATCCACCACTTCCTCAGGTAGTAGTCCTCCCCCGGATAAAGTCCATCTTTCCCAGGCTTCATCTTACTTCTTCGTTTCTTCCTTCCTTTTGTAACCAAGGCATCAACATCGTCCTCCGAGAAATTCAATGCTGGTAGCGATCCTAAAAATTCCGGGATGCTGTTCTTGTACTTTTTGTCGACCAAAGACAAGGACAGAACAAGCGATCGAAGGAATGTGACAAGATCATTTTGAAGCATTGATGTACCGTGATCGGCAGAGAAGACAGCCCGAGCACGAGAGAGAGGTCCCTTAGGGAAATAGGCCAGCGATGCCTTTGAGATATATAGTGTTTCAAGGTATTGCGTTCTTATCATGTCGAAAATCTGTTGAGCTGACTGCCCTGTGGCGGCTGGGCTTTCCATTGGCTCAGGGGATTGCGTTATCGCAATACCTTTCGGCTGATCTCCTTGAGAGCCTGACCCGGAGTTCTCCTGGAGGTAAGGAGGTTCAAAAGGCACTATTGGCTTCCCATGTTTCATCGATAAGAGAACGGCGGGCGCACCCTTAGTATCCGCTCTCTTACTTTGAGATTCGACTGCTGAAGGTAGCAGTGGATTTACTCGCGCAATCATCCACCACATGGAGTCTTTGGCTGCAGTACCATGATCCATGATAGCAGGCAGCGATCCATCTCTCGGGCACAAGGTCGCCCCGAGAAGGGCCTCCTCCCTGACCCAACCGCCAAGCCCACACAGCGCATAGATTCCCTTACTCACCCATTCTATAGCATAAAGCGACCTATCGGTTTCAGCTCTAGCGATGAGAACGACTGGATCTTTGCCAACGCCATCACCGAGAATCCTCGACTCTAATTTCTTAATATGTGCCGAAAACAGGCGAGCTGTAGGAATCGTCGTCGAGCCAGCTGCATAATCCAAATAAGAAAGTGGTAGATGAGAGCGGGGGATAATTAAAATCGGCTCTAGGATTTGGGGCGTGTTGGGTATAGAACCTGGATGCGGCTATTTGGATGTCAACGCGGAAGTGAACGCATGAGGGTAGGCTTTAAGCAGACCTACCCTTATTACAAAGGGCTCCACCAGAAGTTCACCGATACTGGACGCCCTTTTCCGTTTTCTTGAGGCTGGAGCATCAAAGATACCAATAGAGGCATCCTGAGGAGGTGCTGCATCGTTACATGCTGGACGCGTCTGATCTATCGCGTGGGCCAAGGAAACACCACCCATCCTATACATCCTAGCTAATACGGCAAGGTAAATCCATCGGATTAAAGATCGATCGGTGTAGTTTTGGAGTCCATTTGAACTGCTCAATTGTCGATGGTACGTTCGTTGAGTCAGTGGTGAGCCCGGTTTTCGAGTGTCCTGGAAGACGCGTCCTGGGTAGAGCCAAATATGCCAAGAATATCATTCTAGAGAGCAAACATGTAGTATTCGGAAGGAGGGAGTGATTCTTTATCTCGTCACGGGATCAGGCGTCTCACCAAAACAATCGGGTCCACAGACACGTCTAAGTTAACATCGACGTGTTATTCAATTTGTTTCTACCTATTCAATCGCCGAAATGAGCACCGAAGATGCTGAGCAATCCCAATCAGGGTATGAAGAAAGCGGTATGGGTGGTCCAGGTGCCCCCACTCCACTTGCTGCGCTTGAGGTAAATTATTAGAGTCGCGATCGTGCTCCTGATACGATATTTTCTGATGCGTCTCAGGGTGTTGCTGGTCTTACGAAGCGCGACATCCAACTAATTATAGAGGGTGGTTTTTATACGGTGGAGGCTGTTGCGTACACGTATGTCAATAGTCTTCCAAGTCAATTCTATACTTATAGATATTTTTTGCTTCGTTTGCCTAATCGACAAGGTGGACAGTCCCAAACGCGTGCTAGAGCAAATCAAAGGAATATCGGAGCAGAAGGCAACAAAAGTGTTAGCAGAAGGCAAGCGACTCCTATTTAGAATAGGTGTCAGGACCCAGTAGTTAACCTGTGATTATAGCCTCGAAGCTCGTGCCGATGGGGTTTACAACAGCAACAGAGATGCACCAACGGCGCAGCGAGTTGATCTCCATCACCACTGGCTCTAAGCAGCTTGATACTCTACTCGCCGGCGGCGTTGAGACTGGCTCTATTACCGAATTCTTCGGCGAATTCAGAACTGGCAAGAGTCAGATCTGTCATACTTTAGCAGTCACCTGCCAGCTGCCTTTTGACATGGGTGGTGGAGAGGGAAAGTGCTTGTATATCGATACAGAGGGCACTTTCCGGTGAGGTGAATCTTTTGTCTTGAGGCATTCATTTTTTGCTGACTGTTTACGGTAGACCGGTTCGACTCTTGGCTGTGGCAGCCCGGTATGGCCTCTCCGGTGAAGAAGTTCTCGACAATGTGGCATACGCCAGAGCCTACAACTCAGACCACCAGCTTCAACTCCTCAATCAGGCCGCTGCGATGATGACGGAGACAAGATTTTCACTTTTAATCGTGGATAGCGCGACTTCTCTTTACCGAACAGATTTCGTTGGCAGAGGCGAGCTCAGTACAAGACAAATGCACTTAGCAAAGTTCTTGAGAGCCCTCCATCGACTCGCGGACGAATTCGGCATTGCGGTTGTTATAACAAACCAAGTGGTTGCCCAGGTTGATGGAGGTCCATCTGCAATGTTCAACCCAGACCCAAAGAAGCCGATAGGGGGAAACATCATCGCACATGCATCGACAACCCGGCTATCGTTGAAGAAAGGGCGTGGTGAGACTCGGATCTGCAAAATTTACGACTCACCATGTTTGCCAGAGTCTGACTGTTTATTTGCAATAAACGAGGATGGTATTGGTGACCCTTCACCAAAGGATTTGGAGAAAGATTAGTTTATTCTTTTACGGGTGTGCCAAGACTGCGCTAGAACATCTGGTTATTTGTATTGTCCTTCTGCCCTTTGCAGTTTACCGCGGTGGTCCCCTTCTGTTATGCATGGTAAGGCGTGGCGGAGCTATAATGGTTGACATTTCTACCAAATATATCTTATAGATAACTCTTTACCGTGCCCGTGCCGCTGCACCAGCGCGCCAAGTCTAAATGTAGGCCGCGTCGTGAACGGAAAGCTCGTGAGATCAAGAATGATCGTGCAAGAGACTACACCTCACCATATCTACCGAGCAGCACAATGGTATAGAACCAAACGAAGCCAAGTATAATACGCTGTACGAGAAACGTTAAGGAATAGGTATTAAGAGTTTTGGAGGTTCCCATACCACAAAATTGGTAAACGCCATGAGAGAGCAAACAGCGCAAACACGCCAAGGTTCCAATACCCACATTTTGGTAAAAGAAAATTCAACACCGAGGAAAGTCGTTGATACCAACAACATACAATTATCTATGTCTGATGGCAGGCATTAAACGCAAAGGCAGCGCCGAAGGGCGAAGGGGCAAGGTCAAAAAAGCCAAGTTTGAAGGCTCAAAAGCCTCAAAGTCGTCCAAAACGCACGCAAAGAAAGCTGCTGAACTTGACAAGACCGGCCTCGCAGAAGACGAACTCGGTGGCCTCAGTGATGAAGATGGCACTTCAGATAGCAGTTTAGGTAACGAAGGACATACCACTATGGCGAACGGTGCGGCTGAGCCAACAATTCCTCGATCCACCACTAATAGTTGTATGTAAATCCACTCCGGCTCAGATTCCATGTGGCTAAACTTCGAACCAGCGTCCAAATCAAAAGAATCTCACGAGAAGCAAAAGCTTCTAGCCCAAGAACGCAAAGCCGCAAAACCCAATGCAGATCTTATCCACCGGTCGAAAAAGATTTGGGAGCGACTTCGGCGGAAATCACATGTGCCCTGTGATGAACGGAGGGAGCTAGTTGCAGAGCTCTTCGGTATTGTGACAGGAAGAATTAAGGAATTTGTATTCAAGCACGACTCCGTTAGGGTTGTGCAGACGGCATTGAAATATGCCAATTTAGACCAGAGGAAGGCGATAGCGAGGGAACTAGAGGGCAGCTATAAACAGCTAGGAGAAAGCAAATATGCGAAGTTTCTGATAAGCAAGCTCCTGGTGCACGGGTGAGTTTTGGAGTCTTCAATTGCGCTCCACCCTATATAGGGGCTATGCTTATTTTGTGGTGTAGAGATACCGAAATCAGAGATTTCATAGTGCCAGAATTTTATGGCCATGTCCGCCACCTAATAAAGCACCCGGAGGCCAGCCAGGTACTAGATGACATTTACCGTGGGAGCCTAGCCACTCCTAATCAAAAAGCCATCCTGCTACGTGAATGGTATGGTCCTGAATTCGCGATATTCAAGGTGAAAAGTCAGGACAAGGTCAGCTCGCGATTATCCGACGTACTAGAGGCATCACCAGAGAAACGGTCACCCATCATGCAGTCTCTTTTCGAGCTTATCAAACAGCTGACGCAGAAAAACATGTCGGGATTCACGATGCTGCATGATGCTATGCTCGAGTATATATTGAATGTCCGCCAGTGTAGTGAGGAGATGACTGAATTTATCGAGTTGCTCAAGAGCGATGAGGATGGCCACTTGCTTAAAAACCTAGCCTTTACGAGATCAGGAGCGAGAGTAGTTTCTCTAGCCCTAGCCCATGGCACCGCAAAGGTGCGCTTCTCTATATCTCACCCACTTTATAGCGCAATTCTAACCAATGGGAACTTTTAGGATCGCAAACAGATTCTCAGGGCATATAAGGACTATATTACAGCGATTTCCGAGGACGCCCATGGCCACCAGATCCTCCTAGCTGCGTACGAAGTTATTGATGACACTGTGGCTGTTTCAAAAGCAATTTTCCCCGAGCTCTTAGGCAAGACAGACGAGCGATCTGCACATCTTGCCGAATATGCGGTCCACTTAATTACACGGATTCCTCTCCTCTATCTCCCTGTGGGCCGCATGAAATGGCTCCTCAGTTCCGACGATCTTGCCCTTTTGGAAGAAATTGATTCCAGGCGTACCACCACCAGTAAGAAAGACCCGGTAATCCGGCGAAAAGAGCTCCTTAAAGCCGTCTCTAAGCCTTTGCTGCATGCTGTTGCGCAGAACACCGAGACGCTTATGCAGAGTTCCTTTGGCTGTCAATTTATCTCTGAGGTCCTCTTGGGCTGCGATGGCGAAAAAACCGAGGCTCTGGAGGCAGTGGTACAAGTTGCAGAGGGTGATCCTAGCATAGATGGACATGTGGCAGGTAGTGCGGCTGGAGGCCGAATGATGAAGGCCTTGGTGATGGGTGGGCATTACAACATCAAGTGGGGCAGAGTGGATGGTGGAGTCCCCTTCATGCCCATACTATCTGAGTCGACTGACCAAGACACAGTCGTAAGCCCACCACTAGAATTTCACAATCTCTTCTACGACCGCGTAAAACCACACCTCTTGTCTTGGGCAACCGGGCCCGGTTCATTCGTTGTTGTAGGCCTGTTGGAATCCGAGGGGTTTGAAAAGAAAGAGGAGGTCCTCACAGCGCTAAACAAACATCGAATGCAGCTAGAAAGTGCTGCCAACGAGAAGACTACCGAACAGAAGATGCAGAAAGAGAGCAAATCTGAGAGAGGGAAATGCAAGAATAATCGGAACTCTACTGCTGGTAATCCAGGGTCGAGACTTCTACTTAAGATGTTATAGTGGCAGCCTTGATGCTGCGTTACGTATTATGGGACGATATAAAAATCAATTTTTATTCGATAGTTTGTGCACCGCAACGCCGAGGGTCTGTGATCCATTAGCGCAACACAAAAACGACATTTCGCGCCTGTGAGAGCGATGTACTGTAACATTTATGTCCACTTTCGCTTTCCAAAGTCCCCCACACATGGGGATCGATTGCGACGGAAGCTTGCCGGAAAATTGAAGTGTATTTTAGAAAGTCGCTCCTGGAATTCCTAGGTTATCGTCAGCAGCGCCATTCAGCATGAAAATTGGATCGTGAGCGCGAACCGCGCGGTCGAAGTCTCGATTGGCCTTACCGGTCCGCTGCAGAGCATGGGCCGGCGCCGCAACCGTGGTAGCGGGGCGGTCGTACCACGATGAGGTGGAAGGTCTGTGTTCAGTTAGTGTAAAGCATAAGAGGTATATAGTGCTATTCGTAATTTTTGTATCTAGGCCCTTTATCGAAAATTTAAATGAAGCGCATTGGATTACGCTGGATCGCATTCCTCTTTTACGGACATTAACATTAAAATTGCCCGGCCGCCATTGGGTCCCTCTCAATGTTGGATGCCCACCCTGGAGCGGATCCTCCGCCTGTGATATGAGGATTGATTGATGTTGGGTTGGTTGGATATGCGACCACTCGAGATTTAACAAAGAGCATCCAATCGCGATGGATATAAGAAACCGTAAAGGGGCTGTGGTGATTCGGATATATCCCTAAGCAAGAAGTCAGATCGATATACGAGATCTCTCTTACATGCCTAACCCACGCATTAGAGGTAAGCACTAGAATCCTGCGAAACCCAACAGGACTCTTACGGTTAGTCGGCTGTGGCGTACGCCCCCACATCGGAACAGAACATATTGTACTCCGTATTTGTATTCGTTGTATTCGGAAGCACATTCCTTACCGACAGGTGATCATGGGAGTAGATGCACGACAAGCAGAACCTTGAGCAGCTCAACTCTAACTTAGAGTGCGAATTGCTCACCTCATATAGAGTACTCCGCATATAGTCCGGTGCCGAGATGAATAGGTATAGGTTCGGGTTCTGTGGAACAGTTGGACCCCAAAAAAAATGGCATACCTTCGTAGGCAGCATAGCATGTCCTGGGTCCTGCATGCGACTGCAGCCCTTGCTCTAGCCTCGGGAATCATTATTCATCGCCTCATCAACTCTATTTGCGTTAAGTTAACCTAGCCAGGCACTCTGCCTATCAGGTTGTTCCGCCTACCACGACGGGCCGAGCTGACCTGCAACAAACTGCAATTTGTGCCGTCTACAGAATTATTGTTTTTTCTTGTCTTTCTTTCTCGTGAGGCGACGTCGCGCTCTATCCTAGTTCTTTCTCTTCTCATTGTCAGGATATCTCTCTTCGTACTAGACTGCAATTCATTCTTTGTTCCACCAAAATTTCATTCTCCTTTTGCTTAAAGGCAAGCAATTTGGGCAACCAAATGTGGGCGGGGTTTTTCTGGATCTCGCGTTAATTTGATCGAATCAATCTTGTTCGGTGGAATATCTTCAGATTCCCCACGTCTGCGCACCCCTGAGGACCTCATCGCCTCCATAAAAACATTTTCTTCTAGATTCTCAGAGCAGTGATCATATCGCAAAATCCAAACATGCAAGAGCTAACATCTACGGTCCTGGCACCGTCCCTACCGTCGCCGACTCTCACGAATCCCGACATGATTCTTCCCTACAATCAAGATTATATGCGCATGTCTACCCCATCACCGCCGCCAGAATCAACGCGTCCGCCTTCACCACCTCTAGCAGCTCGGGCACTCAATTCGCATCCTCCGTTCGCTCAGCTTGCGAGACCTCCACCAGGCAGAAGAACTGCGTCGCCAATGGTGACGCCGCCGATGGAATCATATAGTGTGGGCGGGGTACTACCGGACATCGAGGAGGTGGAGACAACCCCGAAGGCACGGGGCCCAAAGCAGAGTATATGGCATCGGTCAGGCAGTCGAAGCCCGCCATTGGCCTCATCACCAACCCTAGAATTTACCCTATCACAGCAGACGGGGGACTATACCTCTACGTTCTCTATATCAGAACGAAGACCGTCAAACTCGGTGTCTGTTACTTCAGACGGGTCTTCGCTTGGCTTTGAAAATTTCGACGACGCTTTTTCCGTGGACGAAGAAGGTACATTCCCGGACGAGGATGAAGAGCTGTCCGGTAGTGCGAGTGAGGACCATGGACACTATGCGCATAATAGCCCAGGAAATGGCGCTGAAACCAGCGGTATGCGCCAGGGCGAACGTGATGATAAAACCTCACATGCACTGAGTAGGCGGGCGGAGAGGATATTAGCCAGTGCAAAGAGAAGACTTGACGTAAGTAGCTTTGGGAAACATATGAAGTTTCTAGGGTTTTGGAGTAGCTGCTAATGAGAATCTCTATCTAGAATATGGAAGGGAACCTCAGCCGGGCCCGGCATTCCCTAATAATATCACCATCGCCGTCCATGTCCCCCGCGTCTACCACCCGACACTCTCCACCCTATAGCAACACATCACCATCCTCTGCTGGAGCCGACGGGGGAAGGCTACTAATACACCCTCCGTTAGGCGTGTCGCCTGCAAAACACCGCCAGTTGCACTCTGCGCCATCCTCAAACAGCAGCCCTGGGCACTCGAGAGTCTTTAGCGAAACCTCCGTTCCGTCATCACTACATTCGTCAACGCAATCGCCTCAGGTTATTGGTCGCTCTACAAGTGCACAAGGTATGGTAGGCATGGCATGCTCACCAGGAGATGGCTCAAATACCCCAACAACCTTGTCCGTTTCGAAGACCCGTAGCGACGAGCACTTCTACGCTGGCAGGGAAGGTGCACAGCTCTCCAAACCTCATAGCCTAGGCTACAGTCGTTCACTCAGTGCGAACCATATCAGGAGCTCCCCTGGCCCATACTCGGCCCCCCTAACTCCCTCCTCAAGGGATGGAACTCTACAAAGTCATAGCCATGACACGTTATCTGGAAATATCTACTCAATCAGAACTCCGCTAGGTACGAGCAGCCTCACCAGCCAGAATGGTATGACCCGCTCTCAATCAACTGCGCAAATGCGTGACCTCCGTGACCAAATGAAGGATCTCAAGGGAAAGATTTCCACCTTACAGCAGCGTGCAAGAGAGGATGGGTTGCGGAGGCGGAGCCTCCAAAGCTTAAGAACACCCAGCCCATTTACGGCTGCGGAAGCGTGGTACACGGCCGCGAATGGCTACGTTGAAGGGGGGCTAAGTGCAAACGCAGGAATTGGTATGGCCGAGAGAAGGCATAGACAGGGTTTTGTCGCAGAAGAGAATATCAATGACCAGGAATTTGGGCAGGGAGGATTAGATGTTGACCAGCTAGAAATTACTGATTTCAAGGGCGTCGATCAGCAGACGAACGAAGAGGACGACATCCAAGGTCCCCATGAAATTGATGATGAAAGTAACGATGAAAGCCTCCTCCGCGAACCCGGGCATAACAGCGAGGAAGAATTGGAACGCTTTAGTACTGAGAGTCCCATCGACCCCGAATTGCAGCCTTCCACAGTTGGTGAGAGGCATGAAGACCGGGCTGATGCTTTTGATTATGAACACTTTTTTCTACATAGCGGCGGAGGGGACTATGGGCTCCCTGGTTCTGGGAGACAAAGTAGATCTGCTAGTTGCAGCTCCGGTGGTTCCGCATCAACCACGAAAGTTATGGTAGCAACTTCCCAGCCAGTATCAGAATACCAACAGCAATCCAATGGCAATTGGCACAGATCAGGGATGATTCTAAGGGATGGAGCGGTTGAAGATGAGGATACGGGCCCAAAGCCATTCCCTAAACGGCACCACACGAGGCAGGATAGCGTGAGCTCAGTATCGACATACGCTACATTCGCTACGGCCACTGAGGGTCTCGGATCGGGAGAGAACTCTGAGGATGAGGATGATGATAGGTATGAGCGGGGTGGGGGTCGGCAGATTAGTGTCGATGGTTTGCGGATTAATACCCTAGAAACTGCCAATAGTCCTCTAGTAGATATCCCAACGGGATCAGAAGACCAGAACTGGCAGGAGGCTAACTCGGAGCGTTCCCTCACCCCAACGACAGTTAGGGGAGCCAATGAGTCCCCAAGCAGCCTCTCCGAACCCATAAAAATGGACGGCAAGGCGACGCCAACTTCTACCTCCTCCGGAGATCGCTCCGCATCATCAACTCCAGCAGGGACCCCACGCTCCTTTCCACTCGTGAACAAACCAAGGCAAATATTTCCTAGGCCGCTACCGTCCACCAGGGCTTTCCTCTCCGGTCGATCTGGCCGTTCGGGGTCGCTCGGCGCCTCTGGTGTTTACGGAGCTGAAGGCGCCATAATACTCAACAAGGAGGATAGGGCGTTGGTCGAGGGAATGGTGGAAACCCTTAAGAGGGCTTGCGGGCATCTGAACGACAGCGATCCACAAAGGGCTGCGGATTGGAGACGGAGACTGGAGGATGCCAGAAAACTGCTAGAGGGGGACGATGACTGGAAGGGCCGGCGATAGTCGACGTTGCTATTTTAATTTAGTGCAACACCTTTCTCCCTGCTTTGCAAAAGTATCGCCTTGCTTATTATCAACCGATGCAGACAATTATGCTGCTCCTTCGCTATGATGCAACTAGAGGGTATGCATCTGGAGTTTTTTTTGGATATACATACATTATATCAGGGAATTTTGGTCAGGAGACTCCTGGCTGGCCCTTTCCCTTTCCCTTTCCCTTTTTTCTTATTTCGCCTTGCTCGCGATTTAGCGTGGACAGGCGGTGCTCATCTATCTCTTACTGTATGCTATCTACTCGAGTTCATTGAGCAAGCGGCCCGGCATAGCCTGGAGCTAAGTCCCCGAGTCCAGAATATAAGAACCCGTTACACTACCAAACCCATTAACATGGAAAGCGTCGAGACTGCAAGAAACGATTTTTCCTAATTTTGCGTTCCGGGCCATCGCTACGTTCCCTCCATCTCTAGATCACCATCTTCATCTTCCCACTCATCATCTTCCCCATCAATTCCATCCGCAACACCTTCCTCCTCTTCTTCATTCTCCTCACCCGCCCCACCTAGCTCTGCATCCAGCCCCTCCACTAACTCCAACGCATGATCCTTTAACCGCTCATCCTCCCACTCGAGCACCTCATACAACTTCAGACTATTCCGCAACCACTCACGGCTCGCAATCCACAAAACTCTCCAATCCCCCCCCTCCCCCGCAGCAGCCGTCACCCCCGCCGCCTCCTTTTTCTTCCGACCCATAAGATATAACCCCCACCCCCCCAAATACCACACCTCCACGCTCCCATCATCCTCGCCGACCAGCCGCTCCAGCACGTCGATCGCCGCATCCTCCATCTCTGTTTCGAGGAGCAGCCGCGCGAGGCTGACGCGCGTGGGGAAGTCGGGCACGTCGGGCGCGTCGGGGGGCAAGTGCTGCCAGAGTTCGAGACTGCGGGATAACGCTGCGCGGGCGTCGGCGAGCCGGAGCTGGGAGATTCGGACTGAAGCTAGGGTTTGGAGGGGTTCTGGGGAGTGCGGGGCGGAGAGGAGGGCGTCGGTGATGAGGGATTCGCAGTTGGATTCTGCGGAAGGGGAGAGGGCAAGGTCGGTCATGTAGACTTCGATTATGCCGCAGAGGGCGCTCGCGAGCTTTCTTCGCTTTTCTTCGAGTAGTGTAGCTGTTTCTCCCACATACTCCTTCCCGGCCGAGCCCTCGAGCGCCCCTATATCTCGCCGTAATACACCTACTCCTCGCTCGAACCATCGTACGCTTTCCTCCCCACCCTCCTCGCACAGCTGCGCCAACCACAGAAACTTCTCAGCTCCACCCCCTTCACTTTCCGGCACCGCCCCATCGGGATCCAGCTCTATGGCTCTAAGAAAGTGCGACCTTGCCGCGTCAATGTCTCCAAGTTCGATGTATATCTCTGCGATGACGGTGAGGGCTGGGAGGGGTCTAGGCGGTGAGAGGGCTTCGAGAAGGGAGAGGGCGGTCTGAGCTGGTTTGAGGGCATCGGTGGGTTGGCCTGTATGTTGGAGTTCAGTAGCATCTTTGAGGTAGTCACTCCAGGACCGTAGAGGCATCCGCTTCCTCGGCGCTGGCGCAACAGTGTTGAGTATTGATTTTTGGGACTTCTTTGACTTCTTGCTTTTGGGTCTTATTTTCGCCATAACAGAGGGCGTGATGGGGACTGTCAGAGGTGATTGGCAACGCAACGCAGAATATAATTTTTTATTATTTTAGATACGATGTTGTGTATCAGAAAAGCTCGATAAGCTAAGCAAGAGCCGCAAACCACCGCGGGTATATTCTAAATGCTCCGGAGCAACGTCTAGTGATATCTTCTCTTCTTTTCGCGATATTTTTAGGAGCAATGGGACGAGAAGAGCAGATTGAGGAGCGCGAGGTTCTTGGGTCTATATTCCCAGATGAAATCATAGGTAGCTCTATCCTAGCCATATTATTACTTGAGCGCAAAGGGCACAACACAAGAGGCACGCCCGCTGACAAAAATGGAACAACAGATATCTCAGATACGGAATTCCGCATCTCTATTGTCCTTGATATCCCCAACGATGATGACACTGGCATTGAAACCCGTTCGTCCCCTGCCCCATTTATCCCCCACCTTCATGCAGTAGCTAACCCCCCCTCTAAGCATCAATTCTCCTCCACGTCACCCTCCCAGAAGCCTACCCGGACGACGGTCCTACCCTCGACCTCTCCCTTCCCCCCTCCGCTCCAAAATATCCTTACCTCGACATCCCCACCGACAAACTACACCTCCTCGAAACCCTCACACCAACAATTACCGAAAACCTGGGCATGCAAATGATATTCACTCTCGTCAGCACCCTCAAAGAGACCACCGAATCGCTAATCGCAGAACGTCAGGCTGCCGTAAGAGCCGAGCATGAAGCCCGCATCCAGAAACAGGAGGAGGAAGAGAATCGTAAGTTTCATGGGACTATGGTTACGAGGGAGACTTTCTTAGAGTGGAGGAGGAAGTTTAAGGCTAATATGGAGGAGGAGGGGAGGAGGAGAAGAGAGGCCGAGATGGAGGAGAGGGGGAAGAAGGGTGGAGGGCAGGTAGCGAGGGAGGAGAGGAAGGCTATGACGGGGAGAGAATTATGGGAGAAGGGGCTAGTTGGTAAGGTGGATGAGGACGAGGAGGGCGGCGAGTCCGAGGGAGAAACGATAGAGAGCGGGGTGGGAAAATTAAGTGTCGCTGCAGCATGAGACTCTACCAATCCATCTCACCAACTAGACAAAACCCTCTGCACTCATGGCGTTTCCCATTTCTCCTCCCTTTTACACATCTATACCAAGCCCATACACCCACCACCCTAACCCCCCGACTAAAAACAACCAAAAAGACCCCCCTCCCTCATAGCAGAATAGTAGTATATTCGCAAAACGCCCATTGCACGAAAAGAGAACAGGGCAAGTCCCTCGAATATCACGGCTCCTGACTCTATCATTCTACCCCAATAGTCCACAAAACGCTTACCAAACAAAACAATACACGCGCGAAACACTACCAGCTTGGTTATAAGTTGCGAGTACTGAAAGGAGAGGGTTCCTATGCTTTCCTGGGGATCGCTATTCTGCCGTGGTGCATATGTTCGGGGTGAACTCCCGTAGCCTCATATATTCGGGATGCTCATAACTACTCAGTACGCGCCTTCCCCCTCCCCACCCCCCGAAGAATGAAAAGGTGACGGGTAAAAAGAAAGATATTCGATAAGCGCGGCAAGCAGAGTCAAGGGTTGAATTTCGTGGTATTTAAGTAATTATCCCAATAGAAACAAGGAAAGAATTTGTCCCCGAAGTTTACCCGTTCCAAGCCCACGTATCTTGAGCATTCCTCGTCTCCTCGTCAGATCGACCGCACGGATTACGTACAGATCAGGATTCGGCAGAAAATATTAAAGAGGGAATCCCAGCGTGAACTACCAGAGAGGAAGGGGGGAAAGGAAAAGAGGAACGAAGCAGCATCGGGAGAAAGGAAAAAAAAAAGTTTCTTGTTCCCCAAAAACCCCAGTTTTGTAATGCGAGAGGTAGTTTAAAAAAGTATGGATACACGTTTGATCCATATCTCTCATTGATGGAGAAATATGGCTCTTTGACCACCGGGTCTGTTCCCAAATGTTCAGGAGAAAGGAACAGAGAGGGTCGGGAGGGAGACCACAGGACGCATGAAGAGAGAAAAAAGGAGGCCTATTTCAAGAATTTCCTATGCTTGCACGTCGAAAAAGGGAAGGGGAAAGAAAAAAAACACCGTGGCCAGATGAAGATGGGAACACCGCAACGTAGGACTTTCCGCTGACTCCGGTTTCGTCGTGACAGAATGATGAGGCCATGCATCAATAGAAACTGGTGCACTTTCGCCTATCTGCGAGAACACATGTGCGCAAGGAGGAAATATATAAAAAAAAAAGCAACGTAGCTCGGAGGGAGCGTCAACGTTCTATGTGAAAAACCAGCCCAGGGAAAACCATTATATGCAACCGTCATTATACATGTTACAAAGGATTTGTTCTAAACAACCTACATGCCCTGGCTGCTCGCCGAGTCAAGGACGTTATCTGAGAGATTAATGAGAAGTTGAGCCAGGCAGCGCTTGGTGGCGGCATCATCCCTCAGGACAGCAGAAAAGGTAGCATCGCGAAGTGGCTCGGGGAGGCACTGGCGGAGCGCTTCACGAGCACGGGCATTGTCGCTCAGTCTAAGTGGAGAATTAGCAAGGGCTCTCACGGTAAAGGATAGGAGAACTCACCGAAGGAAGCATCTAACCACATGCTTCAGCAGACGGACCGTCTGATTTTCAACTAGCTGAGTGACCATGTTACTCAAGACGGTTCCCACAGCATAGAACCTCTCGTATGTTTGACAAATGTAAGCAAGGCCCATATCATCTAGGAGGATTTTCTGGACGATGAAAATCGCAACGGTCTTGCTCAATTCCGAACCCGTCTCCATGATGCGGAGGCAGAGCGGGATGATCTCGGTTGTGAGGAGAAAGTTAATAACATCAGAAGAATCGTTCTTGACCAACGCTCCGATGACCCCCAACGACGTGAGGCGAAGGTATTCAAAGGGCCTCGACTTGGACGTTGTGTTTAGGAAGGGATAAAGAAAGAGTGGAATGTGAGCTGCCATGGTCATTAGCTGGGTGCACGCACAAAGGCTGGAGTCGCCGCCACACACCATTGAGAAACAGAGCTCGGGTTTCATTGTGAGAAGCCACACACTGGAGGAGAGCGAGCGCATTGCAGACCC
Source organism: Glutinoglossum americanum (assembly GCA_020080175.1). Classification (NCBI taxonomy): domain Eukaryota; kingdom Fungi; phylum Ascomycota; class Geoglossomycetes; order Geoglossales; family Geoglossaceae; genus Glutinoglossum; species Glutinoglossum americanum. Next base: position 143,097 of record JAGHQL010000023.1, on the reverse strand, counting down.
GATTAGACGCGGCAGCTGTGAGCTGAGAGGGGTTTAGTAGCGGATAGACGGAGATGATTTCTTGAAGCAACGACGTCATAACACCTAAGTAGAATAACATCAGCCATGTAAAACGGCGCCTGCGGAAGCGCAGAGTAGTAGCTCACCGAATGAGTGCCACAATATCAATGCGAGCTCAGGAACTTGCTCCCGCTTCTTGCTCAACTCCAAGAGCGCTGCTTCTCTAGAGGACCCGTTCATCAATTCAGCTATCCACCCCAAAACTCTCCTATTCTCCTCACTCAACCCGCCATCTACCATACTAGGTCCCTGGCCATGATCGCCACCCATCGAGCCTCCCGATGCGACGTTGCTGGCAGCAATACGGCTGTAGTGCTGGTGTTGCGCGGCGGCAGCAGCAGCAGCGGCTACCTGGGCCTGTGCATGTGCCTGAGCGTGTGCTTGAGCCGGGTGGGGATGCTGCTGCTGGTGGTGATTATGCTGATGTATCCAAGAGGGGTCCGGCTGAGGATACTGGTGTTGATGCGAGAAGACGTGCTGCGATTGCAGCATGCTTGCGATCGTGACGGCTCGAGTAAGGCTGATGGATGAGAATACAGATGGTAATGAACTGCTGGGATATACCAAGCCCCAAGAGTTGCGAACAACTACACGGGTTATAAAGAGTAGTGTGCAGTTGCAGGAGGGAGTTAAGACGAAATGTTGATGTGGGCGTTCAGCTCAAGTAGTTGTCACTTCGGTTCAAGCGATGCGGCTCCCGCTCTGGCGCGCACGGCACACAAAGAGCATTTCTGATACCAACAGGATTCACTGTTCAAAGTGCATAATGAGGGCTGAGGCCAAATTACGATCTAAGGCTCAATATATTTTAAAAACTACTAATTTACATAGGCCACTTTCTACCATGCTGAGCGGCCTCTCTCATCTGCACCCTACCAAACTTCCCAACCGCGTTTATACCAAATTCGAGAACCAATGAGTGACCATTAGATTCTATTGCCAGCTGAATCTCGGTACAGAATGAAACTCTTTAGGCAATAAATTACAGTGAAAATCATGTATAACCGTCACCTTACGGTTCCCCCGCGCTTCAATTAAGACAAGTGTATACCTGCCGTTGTTGAGAATGTTACCACCGTGGAAAGCGCACTGATGCGCTAAGACATGGATGCACCGAAGGATCATAATGCAAGGCCATCCGTAAAAATAAGCAGCCCGAGAGACAAAGCCGCCAATCTATCGCATCCCCTTCATAGTCGAAGCTCTTTCAGAATCTTCTCCGCCATATACTTGTACTGCCAAGTATTCCCGCCCAGTCTCTTGAACTGAATGCCGTGAAGAGAAAGCAAAGGCACTTTCACGATAAATATCTCGAAGTTCAAAATCAAGCTTCCTCCAAGTTCACTCTGCACGTGGGTTGTGGTATCCCCAAGTGCTCGAGCTCCATGGTGGCCCGCTCCGACGCTGTCGTTAGAGGCATCGGAATTTGTAAGACTATTCTCCATTTTCCGAGTAGGAGTCTTGGGAGTAGACAGTTTCTCGTTCGCTCCATGATCATCGCGATCTCCACCACTCATTAGACCACCAAAACTAATTCTTCGTCGATGGCCTGGAGTATGCACCGTGTTCGTTGCCATCTCCGGGCTTTGTGGGACATTGTCAACAACTTTGTTCAAGTCAATACTCGGTTTGTGTTTGCAGCTGAAACCCCCCCGAATTTCTGTATACTCCACACCCAACTGCTTCAGAACACGGATGATATCTTTTCTGATGACGGAGACCGGCTTCGTACTCGTAGTAGCAACACTAAAAAGCCCTTTAAGGTAGACAGGCTTCACATTTTCAGCGCTAGCCACCGCACCACCTATCTCCCCGCTTCCGGCGGCATAGCCTTCCCCGTCAGTCGCCGCTTCCAATAAGCTCGCTTCCTTAGCTTCCTGTCGTCTTGCTCGCCTAGCTTGTATACTTTCACGCCTAGCATGACCAAGCGATTTTGTTCGAAGAGTTGTAGCGCGAGAGTTGGAGGTACCTCTTTGCTCTATATCTCTCATCTCGGTATCTGCTGCAAGCCCTCTACGGACGCTAGCATTCGATCGATCGGATCCGCTAGTGAGCGGAGGGTCAATTAAACCGGCGCTTTGCGGTCCATCCGATAGGCCTCGCCGGGCTTGCCTCTTTCTCCAGTCTGCCTCGCTGGTGCTCGTCGACCTTCCTAGACCCTTGCTCAGCCTCTTTCTATGATCGCCGGTGCTAGGTGGGGTAAGAAGTTCGCTGTGTTGAGGCTGACTGCTCCCGCCATGAATCATTGTTATCAACGGTGGATCCCGATCTCTTGCTCGCCGGACGCTGAAGCTCTTCTGCGGTGTGGTAGCGAGATCTCCTCCTGGGGGATGAACCGATAATGTTGGGGCCTGTTGCTTTTGGTTCTTTTCTCGATCTGGGTCCCTATGCCTCCTGGTACTAAACCGCCGCAAGATGCCAAGGCCAGCACTCTCCTTTTTGACCGGTTGCTCATCCAGGGGTGTTGGCGAGAGAAGCGCTGGCGATTGCGGCACACTCACTGGCGATCCCACATTTAGCTTGTTCATGTCCTCTGTGATTTCATCTTCGCCGTGAGTCCGGGCACGTGGTCTAGAACGTCCACCGGTGGGCTTCTCTCCAGGATATTCGTAGGAGGCGTCATTTGTATGGGCAGCTTCCGGCATCGGAAGATCCGGAACTTTGATCGGTTTTTCTCCAGGTGATTTAGGCAAACTTGCCGCTCCAGGGTTTGCCTCCAATCGATCTCGCTCTTGTTTTTCTCGCACAAGGTAATAGACAGATATTAAGGGACTGAATGCGTTGGTTGGATCAGAGCCTAGTTGAGGAAAGCCTTCAGCCGAGGGGTTTGTGAGAGCGTCTTTACTCGATGAGTTCCTCCGTCTGTAGAAGTCTAAACCTGGGAAACCTCTCTTCTTCTCGGCACTAGGAGCCTGGACGGAATGCTCACGGGCTGTCGCACGTACCGCGCTCTGATATTCCTCAGATTCGACCACCCTCGTTAGGTGGGCCGTGATAAGCTCAGTAGAGCCGAAGTCAAATCCAGTCATGCCTTGTATAACTTGGGGGTCCAAAGGTAGTTGAAGGGGTTCACGGCGTGGCAGATAGTTTTCAGGAGGGCCACTAAACCCTTTACACATCCATGGGTGGTTCATGATCTCATGAAGACTCGCCCGTTGGCGAGGATCGGTAACCAGCATTCTCGAGATGAGATTTTTGCATTCTATGGCCTCAAGTCAGTACATATCCTACAAAAGGAGTTGAGAAATGGCCACGCACCAGCCGATAGCCACTGGGGATAATCCACAAGTCCTTTCTTTATCTTAGCATGCAGCTGGGGCATGCTCTGATCGTCAAACGGTACTTTCCCGCAAACAAGTACGTAGAGCACAATGCCAAAGCTCCAGGCATCCACCTCAGGTCCCGTGTACTGTCTAGCCTGTAAAAGCTCCGGCGCGGCAAAATACAAACTTCCACAGAAAGTCTTTAGGTGGTTCCGAGGTGAGAATAGATTGCTCAATCCGAAATCGATGATCTTGATGTCCCCTGTCTTGCTGATGAGGATGTTCTCGATCTTTAAGTCCCGATGAACGATGCTATTTCGATGGCAATAGTCAAGAGCACTGGCTATCTGCCTACCAAACTTTCTGGCTTGCTTTTCCTTCAACCTGCCGTGAGATATAATGTAATCAAGCATCTGGCCGCCGTTGACATATTCAAACAGCATGTACCAGTGATGGTTGGTTCGGACGACGTCTCTCATTGCGCAAATATAGGGATGGTCTAGAAGAGTGACGATAGCCGCTTCTCTCGCGGTTCGAACTTCTTTCGAGTGATCTGCTCGTTCGCGATCTCTGCTGCTATGGTGTCCATCATCGGTCGACTGTCGAGGCACTATCTTAACTGCAACCTACATATCTACCGCATCAGAGAAAAAAAAATGCCGATCTCGCGTATGATAAGTCAGTTAATGTCCATACCTGTTCTCCACCCTCCAGCTTCTTAGCAAGCTTCACCTTGCCCATACTACCGGCACCAATAGTTTTCCCCAAAACCCAATGTCCTGTCGAAGCGTTAATAGTAGTCCGTCGCTGCTTAGACCCACTGCTCGGCATATGTCTATCACTCTGGCTCGCCGTCCCCCCTGGCGTATGCACCGGTGTAGAGCCTCCATTTGCAACAGGCGTCGTCGCTTCGGACATGTTTGAGGGGTAACGGCGGCGACCAGACCTTGACGAGCTGCGATGGGAGGTTGTAGTGCTACGAGTGGATTGTGTGCGTGATGGGGGCGCGGGCGGGTAAGATCGCTCCCGTGCAGTTCGCTCGTGAGAGGAACTACGACGTGAATGCGTTGGTCGCGCAACGTTGACCGTCTCGTAATCCCGTCGAAGCGGGAGGTGATTGATCGGCGGTTGTGGCTGTGGTGGCTGTTGTGGCGGTGGCCTATTATTATATGAGTACGACCGAGCGCTGGCAGATTGTGATCGTTGTGGCTGTGGCGGAGAAGTGTGGTGGTAGGAATGTGAACGACGAGATGAAGTGCTCCCGCGTTGATGCTGTTGGACGATGGCGGCTGAGGCTGAAGTGGTAGCCGACATCGTGGAGCGAGCAAATATTCCAAATTGCGACTTGCAGTGGATGTAACCGAGTTAGGAGGGAACAATTATCCAACTAGTCGTATCGCCCTTTTCTGAATCGCGGAATATTATAAGGTGATGCGGGACAGGAAATCCAAAAGACCCAAGTGGGCGGGGGTGGGCTTTGAAGCTTACGCCGTTGGGCACAGTGAATGGAGTGCAGCCGGCGTTTGTCCAGCCAGTTTTATCGCGCCACTCACAATCGAAAGTCACGAAGATCTCACTCCAGACTTTTTCAGTGAATCAACAGGCGTTGGATATCCGGCACGTCAAACAATCAGGGATTAGTCTGAACGCGATGCACGGCAAATGCAACCAGGGCAAAAGGATTGGATATGGTGAGGTGACGAAGCCGTCGCATGGATTGGAGATTGGCAATCTCAAGGGAGAAGCATAAGACAAGAGGACCAAAGATCTTCTTTATTCCGCGCGAGGAAGGTTCGGTGGGCTTTTTTGGAGGGGGGTCGATGGATTGGCGCTGCTAGTGCGATTCAAGTGGCTGGCAGGGCTGGCATTCACCCAGTCGCCAGCAGAGAGTTGATGCCCAGTGCCATTCACAGAGTGGAGGCAAGTGACACGTCGAAGCCTGGAACCGCTGGCATCCTCAAGCACCGGGTAGTGCGGACGGTTGGGAGGAGTAGAAGATATGTATGCGCATACATTTGTGTAGAAGGTAGGGAGGCATATATTGGAGATATTTAGAGCTATGGAGTAACGCGTAACATCACGTCCGGGTCCTCATGCCTGTGTTGGTTTGATCCATGAGGGATTTATACTGGGTCGTTCGTTTACATTTACAGACTTTAGCCCTCGGATCGCGTATGTTTTATTTCAGATTTGTCCGAGATTTAGTAGCCGTGCCAGGGAAGCCAGGGAGGTCCTGTACAGAACGTTTCGAACTCTGCTATATATTGCACTCTCGCGAGTTCTGAGTCCGGTGCATAACTCAAGCGTAACCATCCCCCGCCTTGCCCCCTTCGGCATTGTGCATCTCCGTCATCAGCCCCACAATATCCTTTCCTTTCTTTTTTATAGGATTCACGTGATCCGAGGTAATTCATCGAACTTCCTCGTTCGGAATTATCGTGTCTCTTTATCGTGGCCTTGGGAAACATGATCCCTGTCATCGTACTGGCGTGTGGCAATGGCATCATATAAGCGATCCCGCGCAACTTACGAGGCGGACCTAAAGGCCAAGCAGTCGCCATACGTAGTATATGGGACTGCCCTGCCACCGTTAGATCCTGAAGTTCGTGACGACGGCTCCTACGTGCCAATATGGAAACAAGAAGTCACAGACGAACGCGGGAGGAAGCGTCTTCATGGGGCTTTCACCGGAGGGTTCAGCGCAGGGTATAACCCGCCGGTTATCCGAGTAGGATATACAAACGACTGACTTTCGGTTTTAGCTACTTCAACACCGTGGGATCAAAAGAAGGATGGACTCCGTCCACTTTCACCTCCTCCCGGAACAAAAAACGGGAGGATGCAAAAACGCCACTCCAACAGCGCCCCGAGGACTTTATGGACGAAGAAGATCTCGCCGATGCTGCTGAAGCAAAACGACTGGAGACATCCAATGCTTTTGCTAGTTTGGGTTCTACAGAGGACGATGCTAGGAGGAGAGGCCTGCTGGTTGATCTCTTTAGACCAAGCGGCGAAACGATGGGTGTGAAATTGCTCAAACGAATGGGCTGGAGGGAAGGTCAAGGTGTCGGTCCAAAAGTCCGCAGGAAAGCGCGTACAGACAGCAACGATGATTTTGACGGCGGCGATGAGGCGAAAACGCACCTATTCGCGCCAGAGAATGCTCATTTGATCTCGTTTACGAGGAAGAATGATTACAAAGGGCTGGGCTACGTCGGGCAGGAACCTCTGCTGGGTAATGAGATGCCGAGCTCAGCATCGCGTCTCACAAACCCTGGCGAAGATGAGGAGGACGAAGACACCGCTTTCGGCTCCGCTCCTATAAACCCAAAGAAGGGCAAAAAAAAGCTACCCTCCCGAGGTGGATTTGGTGTGGGCGTCCTAAATGATACGGGGTCGGACGACGAGGACCCATATGAGATTGGCCCACGGATAGCATATAATCGAACTGTAGGAGGTGATAAGAAGAAAAAGAAGTCAGAAAACGGGAGGTCGGCCATTGGTGCGGCCAATCCGCTCTTGGGGACAAAGCCAGTGTTCATCTCTAGAAAATCAGCTACGGCAAAGGCAAATTCCGGTTTCAGGAAGTGCCACGACGGGCGCTTGCCCTTGGATGGGTTTGTGCTATCCGCTGATGCTAGTGGCAGTTCTATTCTTAACCAGGACGGTTGGTACCCCCCTCCCGAAATCCCAAAGGACTGGAAATCCTCCAAACGGACAGTGAGCCAAAATGAAAACAACAATTACATTTCCACTACCAATGCAGCGAAATCGTCAACTCTAAATCCCGCGTCCCGAGCGTCTATCCTGGGGGAGACTCAGCTACCTGGAAAGTCTGTTTTTGACTATCTCACTCCTTCGGCGAGGAACCGGCTGGTCTCTGCTACCGGGAAAGCTAATCTACCAGCCGCTCTTGGAGAGTCTGCGCCTAGGGGTTATGCCTTAACCGAGGGGGAGAAAGAAAAGGAGCTGTGGAGCCTGGTTCCAGATCTCGACAAGGAGGTTGCTCTCAAAGGGTTGGGACGGGGGATTGGCGGCTGGATGCCCTACGCAGAAGATGAGGGGAAAAGGGCGAGGTACCGGATTTTCCTGGAGGTCCGTGCCAAACTCAGAGATGGGCTTCCCGAGAGAGCAACTGGGATGTCGAAGGATGACTGGGTTAAAGAGCTCAAGGAGTTTGCCCATGCGGCACAGATCTTCAGGCCGATGACGGGTATGATGGCTACGCGCTTCACGTCGTCGTCCTCACAGCCAAAGCTCGCTTCAGATGCGCCCGAGCCCGAATCCCTTCTCCGGCAAGCGAAGCCTGAAGACCCGGCTGAAGCGGCCGCGAAGGTGGGCATGTACGGACCGATGACTCGGTCCGTCATGCAGTTCTTCCCTACACGGCTACTCTGCAAGAGGTTCAACGTCAAGCCACCCGTCCATGTGCAGCAAGACACGGCAGATGATCAAGGCCATGATCAGTCGAGGGGCTCTCAGACACATTCGTCGTCAACGCTGCCGGGGGCAAAGTTGGAGATCTTGTCCAAATCGTCGCTAGATGACATGATCCGAGAGGCAAGTGGGAGGAATTATGACCGGGAAGCAGAGCGGCTCGATGGGGCACCTAGCGGGAGCGGGGATATAGCGACCGCAGATACCCCTGGAGCGGCCAGAAAGGTGGTCGTTGTGGATGCAGAGAGGAATGAGGCGCTTGAGGGAGAGCGAGCGGGTGATGCCGTATTCAAGGCGATATTCGGCAGCGATGACGAGGACGACGATGACTAGTGGAACATGCTCTAGCGTATTCACAGTCTATCCCGACACGGATATAGAGAATCTCCGCCATTTGGGCGGGGGGGGGTTGGGCATAGGCGCGTGTTATCCCATAGTATAGAAAATCACATAAACACACACAATAAATACCCCAAGTACCTCTCCCTCTCTCTCTCTTTCTCTTCTGAAACTTGTCACAGAAGCCAGTTTCAGAAATACCAGGGGTGCTCTTCAATCCCACTAGCCTGGACTCTGCAAAAAAAAAAAACCCCCCCCTGGGGTAGCAGCCCTTATAAGTTAATGCGCAAACCAGCATCCCGAGTTTTTACGCGTCGGGACGAATTTCCCCTGAGGACGAGCCCACTGCAGAGACAACCACCCCCTCGACTAAGACTAGAAACTGGAGAGGAACCCGGAACCAGAAACCAAAACGAAAACGAAAAAAAAAAACACCCCGTCCGCGTTTCTTTGCGGACGGAAAGCCTAGGAAAGAAAAATAAAAGGGAAAAAAGAAAAGGGAAGAAAAGAGGGCAGCGGTGGGGGCCTACCTGCGGGAAAAAAACGTAGTGGTGTAAAAAAAAATAAAAAATAAAAATATAAACAAGAATAAAAAAAATAAGAGATGTGTAATTAGAGAATTACGGAGGGTTTCCACTACGTGAGCTGTTCCCTCCCCTCTGGCATCGCCGGTGGACCAGCGCGCGTACCCGGGAGTCCGTATATGTGTGCATGTATGCACAAGAACCCCCGGGAGCTCCTTTCCTCGTTTCCGTATCTTGTCCTGGGGGGTGGGCGCATTAAGTCTGTCGCTGCGCGCATGAATCGGATGGAGAGGCCCGGCGGGCTTTTGTTGTTCATGGGGCGAAGGGGAGAAACAAAATGGAGAAAGAGGTATGGATGTCTCTCTCCGTTACCTTCTGGTGTTGTCGGGGTTTCCGCGGTACCGAACAGTTGTGGCGGCGGCGCGACGGCGAAACCCAAGTTCCGCGCCTCGGCAAAAAGGGATTCCGTTTCTTTTTTTCTTTTTTTTTTTTTTGGGGCTACGACAGAGTGATGTGATGTAGGTCTTTCTCTCTCTCCCTCTCAGGGAGAACGAGGATCCAGTCGGGGAGACCGTGGCGGGTTTGTGTGTGCGCGATACGGAGCTTGTAAGTCCATAACCCCGATTTATTGCGTATGCGATAGGTGAGCGGGCGGGTTAAAAGAGTCCCTTTATAAAATACATCGTTGCGTGGTTTCTCTACGCGTTGTTGTTTTGGCTGTGTCTCTGTCCGTAGAGAGAAAGAGAGAGAGAGAGAGAGAATGGCGTCCCTCCTGTCTGCCCTGAACCCCACGCCCTACTTCCCTGCCTACGCCGGCCCTCATCCCGTCGGCACGTGCGAGGTCGAGATTCCCGCGGCTTTGCTCTCTCCACCATCACCAGTACCGCCGGCAGCGGCAGAGGGCGTCACAACCGTCCATTTTCGTGTGTTCTATCCATGCCGTGAGGCCGAGGCGGGGGCGAGGCCGGTGCGGTGGATTCCTACTCCGCAGCGGGAGTATCTGGGTGCTTATGCACGCTTCATGGGCGTGAGATCAGCATTCGCAGAGGTTTTTTCGTGAGTGTTTTTTTTTCCTTCGTTATCCCGTCGGCTGTCGGCGATTGGGGGTGGCTTTTTGGGCTGACGCTGGGGTGGCTGTGGCTTCGGATGTGGTTGATAGGTATTTCCCGCGGCTGCTGTACTACATCACGATACCCGTCCGGCGAAACGCGCCTTTGCTGCCGCCAGCGACGCAGAGTAGGAGGTGGCCGGTGTTGGTCTTCAGTCATGGGCTGGGGGGGTCCCACAATACCTACTCGCATCTCTTGGGATCGCTAGCTAGTCATGGAATGGTTGTCGTGGCACCCTCGCACCGAGACGGGTCGGCTCCCGTTGCTTACATCCGGGATACAAACACGGCGACGGCGGAGGGGCCCGGCGCGAAGAGGGCGGTGGAATATAGAGCGTTTGCGCACGAACAGTCACCGGAAGTGGAGGACGGGCGCAACGAGCAGTTGGAAACCCGGTTGTGGGAACTTGAGCTCCTCCACGAAGCGTTATTGAAGATCGACCGAGGCGAGGATGTAGGCTCGCTGACCGCGCAGGTGCCGCGGAATGGACACGCCAGCGTAAGCCATCCCGAAGCCACATCAGATCCGAGCGACAACCCCAGCGTCAGCAACCAAGCAAACGCGGTGGGGGTAGAACCCGGAAATAGCCACGACAGCATCCTTGCCATGTTTGAGAACCAGCTGGACGTCCACCGGCCTGGAAGTATCAGTTGGATGGGCCACAGCTTCGGCGCCGCCACCGTCGTTCAATTCGTCAAATCAGTCTTCTACCGTCCCCCCAACGTCCAGCCGGCGGCAGCGGAAGAAACAGAACCCTTCCTCGCAGACTACAAACCCCTATTCACCCCTTCACCAGACTCCAACATCGTCCGCCAAATAACCCCCCAATCAACCATCTCACTCCTCGACCTCTGGTGTCTCCCCCTCCGTGGGCAGCGCACCCGCTGGCTCTGGGGGAAGCCACTCCCGTGCTACTCCGCCTCCGGACCCGGCGGCACGGCTCTCCTGGCAGTCCTGAGTGAAGCATTCTTCAAATGGCGAGGGAACCTTAAGAACACGAAGCGGGTTCTATCCGCGCACCCGTCCTCGGATAACTACGCCAAAAGCCACTACGACGACGGCGACGAGAAGCCTGGCCCACGCTTCTTCTACCCCGCCGCCTCGGCGCACCTCTCCCAGTCCGACTTCGGCATCCTCTTCCCATGGGTAACCAAAAAGGTATTCCGCGCCGAAAACCCAAGGCGAACACTCCTCCTCAACGTCCGAGCCACCCTCCAGTTTCTCAGGGAAAACGGCGTGGAGGTCGCGCCGACGTCCAAAGAAGAGATGGAAGAATCTGGAGACGCCATCGACGACGATGGCAGCTCCGTGGCTCCTACGAATGCGGATCAGGATCGAAAGATCTTCGAGCGTGGCGCCGTGGAGGGCTGGGTGGGCATCCCTACGGATATTGGAGGCACGGCGGAGGAGGAGAGAGTCAAGACGCGTTCAGACGAGAAACTCGAGTCTTCCCTGGAGGAGATGCTAGAGCACGAGGCGAGCAAGCGCGGGGATGCGAGAAAGGGAGGGAAACTATGAACGGAAGAACGAACGAACGAACAAGCCGCCGTTGAGGACTTTGATACGCCAGTATTATTATTATTTTTTTTTTTTACATACACACACACGCGTTGGGAAATAGACCTAGATATATATATACCTTCTCTCTCTCCCTCCCTCGTATGTACGTACGTACATATATATTCCTATTTCACACCCCTCTATACAAAACCCCCAACCCTGACCGTGAAACGAAAACGATAAAAAAAAACACCCCCCCCCTTCCTTGAAACGCGAAAAGGGAGTGGGTTCTCCCGGCCTCTTGTCTTTGCTTCTTTAGGGGGAGGGTTGATACGGTTTTGTTATCGTCTGTCTATATGCTAACGATAGCGGGGAGGATACGTCCGCCGAGTGGTGCGTAGGGATTAGGGCTTAGGCGGCTGGAAGGGAGAGGGGGGGGGGTCTCACCGGAGTGTACAACTTGGGGGCTCTTTAGTACTCATCATCACTCAAAAGGGGCACATTCACATATGGGCAATTTTCAATCAATTTCAAAAACGACAGTATTTTTTTTTTGGATTTTTTAAAGTGTTAAAAAGTCAAAGCCGACCCCAGCTTAAAACAGCAGGGCGGCACGATATGGGCCTAACTAGTGCGGTAGAAGATGAAATAAAAATAAAAAATATGATAAAGGATCCGGCGAGTCAATCCCAATGAATAGGAGACGTCAGAGCGGCCTGCTGCAATCATCAATCATAATCAAAAGAAAAGAGAAAAGAAATCGCCCTCCTAAGGCTTTAAAAAAAAAAAAAGGCCCCTCCCGAAGGTATTACAGACCAAAAAAAAAAACCATAAGATCGCTCTGCGACGACAACGATGGAGTAAAAAAGTACAACATGCTGACTCACGGAACGACCAAAGTACACAGCGTGAAACAATACAATAGGAAAGGAAGGTGCTTTTTTTTTTAAAACCTCAAATTCCCCGATCGAGAGCAGTTTAGTCTCTTCACCGTGCGCCGCAGGTGAAAAAGAAAAAAAAAAAAGCCAACTCTCGACCTCCCCTAGGATCAAATCAATCAAGACCTAATCCCCAATCCCCATCGCAAGGGATAACCATCGATTGTTCAGACCTGTCCACCGCTCCTGCTCAGAGCGATGCCCTTCCAGTGTTCCACTTCTCCCTTCAGATCCTCGATCGTCTTCTCTAGTTCCTCGAATCTCTCAACCTTCTTCGCTCGACTCTTACGCGCCGCCAAGGTATTCCGGGCACGCTTCATGGCTACGGTATCATGTGGGTCCTCAACGACGATCGGTGGCAGCGGCTTGTCTCTCTTGCGAGAGCTCACCCCGGAGATGGATGAGTGCTTGCCGGAGGCGCTGCGGAGGCCCGGAGACTGCCCCGGTGATGACCGTCGACGGCCGTGGGATGCCGGGCCGGCAGAGGACGTCAGAGCATCATTGACAATATCTTCAGTTTGATGCGGAGGCGAATCCTCGCTGCTTTCACCATTGACGCCGACTTGATCGGGAAATAGAGAGAACCAGGGACCGCCGCCATCCAGATCCACGTCAGCGCCGTTGACCCAAGGTGAGGTCTCATAGCTGTCGTGAATGTCTGGAGAGTCAAAGATTGAAGGCGAAGTCAAGTTGGTGAATGCCGTCGAAGCAGGCGCAGATGCGATGGGGTCCCGAATGAGGTCCTTTGGCGAGACGGTTCCCTGGTTCATCGACATCGACGAGGCGTTCGGGTCACTCGTGAAGTTTGGAGACGAGAAGTTGGCGGACCCGAATAGCGCCACGTCCTGCGCGTAGTCGTGATCGAAATCACCCGACGTCAGATCGAATAGAGGAGCCATTTCTGTATCGTGAAGATCGTTTAGCTGCGTGTCATCGAAAGTCGACAGCGACTCGGCTGTCGTGTAGCAGGGTTGGTTCAAAGTACCTTGAGGCATGTTCGACATTGACATATTTCTTGATCGTGGAAGATTCTGCTGATGCACGTTTCCCGTGCTGTTACTGTGGAAGAGTGGAACTTGTGGACGAGGAGAAGACTGTTGCTGTTGCTGTTGCTGAAAGAGAGCAGGCGACGAAGATGGTGCGGAAGAAGCGTAAAACTGAGGCTTCTGCGCACCAGGAAGACTAAACCGATTCGTAAAAGACGTAGACGTTGTGTTGTGCCCGGTACTGTGGATGATCTTCGTCACTCTCGGGTTCTGCACCGGTGAAGGCACAGAAGTAAACTGAGTAGAGTTTCGTCGATTTTGACCTTGACCTGGAGAGGTCTGCGGGTAAGCTTGATTAGGGGCGGTGCGATTCGCCGTCACCGAAGCTGCGGCCTCCAAGGAATGTCTGGCGGGGCGAGCTGTCGACGAGGGAAACAGTACAAAGTCTGTCGGCGGGGAATGTGCGGGATAATCCTGGTCTTGAACGGAAGGTGGTAGTTGCGATGCCGGCATGAGCCTCTGCTGCTGCGATGGGGATTGGGAAAGCCATGACTGTTGGTTGTCCGTGGTGAACGACAGGGCGTCCGAAGGTGAAATGGTGGCTGTGTTGCGAGAACTGTCGCTGCGCGAAGCAAGACGAGAATTCAGAGGTCCTGGGAGAGGAGACTCTGAAGGGTGGGTATAAATTTGAGTGGAATGGTTGAAAGCGGTAGGATCGTGGGACGCTATCTTGTCTGCGGGCGAAGACAAAATAGTGGCAGCGGAAGAAGTTGCGGGAAGAAGACTGAGCTAGAGGGCAGCCATGATCATTCAAGGATGTCGGCTTTGCTTTATAGTTTTGTGGTGCGGGCGAGGGCGTGATGTGATGTGATGGGTGCGTGTTCAAGTGAGGGATAATATGGTGATGGAACGAAGAAGAGACCAGGCAGACGTTGGGCGGGGGGAGCTGGTGGAAGAAATAGAAAAATTTCAGGCGACAGGCGGCGCGCAGAAATTGGATGGTGTGCAGGATGGAAAATACGCAGCGAACCGAACAGGGCGCAGCTTATCGGGGATGGAAACAACAGGCGGTAACCGGATCCAGGCAAAGCAAGTGATGAGTATGAGTCAAGCCAGCGATGGAGCGCCGGACCGGGGGGGTGATAGGAGAGCCAAACGCAGGCCTCAATTCAAGCCCAGACGCTCGGGCTATTTGTGCGATACCACTGTACCACTATACCACTAACCCACTATACCCACTATACTCTGTTGCACAGCCAGCGAGGAAGCTGAGACAACAACGGTACGAAGACGAGAGAGTCCACGCTGGTCCTCAAGGCAGACTTGTTGCCTTGACCCGGCTCCCGCAGACCTGTACCGTGCGGGACTAGCGCACCGATCATGTGCTGCGCCTGCAGCAGGCTGGGCGAGCTCACGCCTTTTCCGGCGACCGCCCAGGGCCAATGGCGCCGACCGTGTCGAGCCAAAGGCGCGCGAAACGAAATCCATCCCTCGACACGAAACCCGGTATCTGCTCCCCAGCGCGCGCTCTCTCCGTCTCTCTCTTTTTCTTTTTCTTTTTCTTCCTGCACCCCGTAAGAGTCATCGTTCGTACATACGGAGTACTCTCTACATAACAACGCGCATGGCGAAGAGAGATGAGAAACGCAACGGAAAAAGCAAAAGCGAAAGCGAGATCTCTCGACCCTTCTCCAGCCCGTCCAATGCCCGGGCTCCAATCGACACAACCTGAGGTCCCCGGGCCCGCCTTCCCTCCTCCGTTAACGCCGCGCTGAGGCCGCAGCGAGTGACCTTGGAGCGTATCCCCCCCACAACTTTTCCCGAAAATAAAACCATTAATCTACTGGGCGGCGCAAAAGACCAACAGAGTTAAGCGAAGGGGACACAGTGACAAGATCACACCGCTCTTGCCCCCGCACTTGATCTCATCTCACCTCGATTCGTGCCTCTTTATATTCTGCGCGTCTGGTCCACGCAGCGGTGAAGCTGAGCGAGGGAGAGAGGGTACGCGGGGTGACAGTTCCTCCGATGCTGACATACCATAGAAGGAGCCTCGGTATCGAGGGTTAAAAGCGGAGAGGAAACGGTGTTCAGTCGCTCGCGGCAGTTTAATTTGCTGCTGCTGCGCCCTGCCCGTATCGCTGACCCTCTCGTCTCTTGTCAATCTCCCTCTCCACCTCTAGCGCCTCAGACCAGAAATCCAACGACTCAGCCTTCTTTTCTCCGCCTGCATAAACAACCTGCCAACCCAAAACCCACCCAAAAAGAAATAAAAATAAACAAACCCCCTTCTCCACAAAAAAAAAAAAAAAAAAAAGATTCCCCTGCGAAACTTAAACACCGCTAAGAGAACACGTCCAAAAACCCACTCCTCCCCCAGTCCCAGCGCCCGCCTTGAAACTCAATCCCCCGTCCTCGCCCTGCCTCGCCCGCATCCCTCCGTGACTCACTCGCTCCAGCTCCAGCTCCAAAAAGCGATTGGCCGCCCTCGCAACCCCCAAACCCCCTCCTCCCCAAAAGAAAAAGCAAAAAATAAAAAAAAACCAAATATTTCGTTCTGAGCAGGGGAGCGTTCGGCCCTACGACCCCAGGGAGACGTCACCGCGCTTCCCCCTCTCCCAAAAAAAATAAAAAAATAAAATAAATAAAATAAAAACAAAGTAAGACAAACGAGCCGGCGGACCCGTTTAGAGGGGTATTTCGCGAGAGCCGTCCGCGGGCCCTGCGGGTTTTTTTCTCGCATCCTCTGCTTGCGTTCGCGTTCTGCGTGCAACACTTTTTTTTTTTTTTTTTTTTTCTTCTGGTGCCTGGCTGGCGAACCGCCGCGTCGCGCGATTACAAATCCCCCCCTCCCGCAAGCATCGAAAGCTCTCCGAATCCCAAAAAAAAAAAAAAAAAAGAAAAAAAAGCCGGATCCCATCTTACTTCTCGCCACTCCGTCTGAGGAAACTCACCTGTTTTTTGTTTCCCTGGGAACGTTACATTCTGGTTCGAACCCGCGATCCGAGGATGGGGGGGTGTTCCCGTCCGTCGTCGGGAGAAGGAAAAATAAAAAATAAAAAATAATAATAATAATAATAATTATCATTAGGTACTCCTCTCCGTTCGAGAAAAAAAAAAAAAAAAAAGAAAAAAAAAAAGCTAAAGGTTGGGATTTTTAATTACTCCCCCAAAAAACTCCACACTTAAGCTTTCGCACAGCCATCGTGTCAACCTCACCGCCATGATAAAGGCTCGGAACTATTTCGCTTGGTGGAGCATAGCCACCCCCCCCCCCCCTTACGGGTTGGCAGAGTAGCATGTAGGCGTATCTTTTTTGTTTGTGCGTGTCCGGTCCAGGGCGTTCATATAGCCCCTCCCTCTGTTTGCTTTTATCATCCCGTACCGATTGATCTGAGAGAGACTTTGGATTGTGACCCCGGATTTTTTTTTCGGATCTTCAGATTTTCCAGATTTTTCGCATTGTTTACTCCAAACACTCAAATCGTATGCTCGTTTTCCCACAGGGACTTCCCTCCGTGAAAGCAAAAACCGTAGATACTCCCTCGGTAGGCGTATACTAATAACATTTGGACGGTATGTAATAACTACACCAAAAAAAAAAAAAAAGGGAAAAGAAGAAGATTACCGTTTGTGCTCGGTTGTGATGATTATAATGACGAAACTGATGCTCTTGGCCTGCGGCCAGCATGGGGGGGTGATGTGAGAGGTTTTTCAAGCCTTGCCCCGGTCCCCTAAGAAGTGCAACCCTTTTTGGACAAATATGCTACGAACATACCGCTGAAGAACAACAGACACTCGACGAGACAAAGACCAATCCGTACCTCGTCGCTAGCGGAGGCCAATGACGCTCTGTGGGACGCAAACTGGTGAGCAAGACGTACGTGCAAAGCCCAAGGTTTCCCGCGGCGTAAAAAGAATACGATAAGGTCGGGGGAGCTCACCATCTCCAGAGTCCAAACTCTTCGTATCCAAACCTTCAGCTTCCCCTCTACTCCCTCCACGTTCTCAAGCTCCACTCCTTCCCACCAGCATCTCCGTGCTGGTTTCCGCCAGAAGAGCAGCAGCTTCTGCGCCATGCCTACCGCGTTACTATTTAGGTCATTGGCCTTGACGTCGGTGCGTAACCTCGCAAGCGCCAGACTACAGACAACGGCTTTGTTTGGTTCGCCCGCACGATGGCCCCAGCAGTCATCCACGTTAAACCCCCTTGTGACACGGTCAGCAAAAAGAGAAACTGGGATCTAGGGATTCGATAGTCAAGAGTCTAACCCTGCAGTCAACATCTCAATAAGATGCTGTTCAGTCGTCCCAGTCTCATCACTCCTCCGTAGTCCCGAGAAAATCCCATCTTGTTGCAGCAGAGCTTTCCCAGCTGCTCTTTTAACCTCTATCATCTCCGGGTGCTCGATTTCAGGCCGCGGCGGAATAGCATAAAAGTCCAGATCTTCCCTCAGCACAATGATTCCGGCTCGATCTTGTAACATGTCCCTAGCGGAGCCAGGGGCTGGGTCGGCTGGTTCGGAATCTGGCATGGTGGTGGGGGATGGCGTACCAGAAGGGATGGTCTGCGCAACTTTACGAAAGAAGTCTAGCATGTACTGCAAACTGGCAGGGTCATACTAATTGCCTTGGTGTCAATGCAGTGTTCCACGCTGTGTTCCTTGTAAAAAGGAAAATACTCACATCTACAGGGTATATGTCCCCTTCATGAAACGAATTCATATGTCCGTCTGGAAGGAGCCCATTCGGGAACAGGGATAGCAGAACAAACTCCGGTAATGTCAATAGCTCATCTCTCGAAAGAGTGAAACGAGTACCTCTAGTTGCCATAAGTGAGTTAGTCTCAAAACGCGCCTCAAAGACAGACCGATTAGATATCATACCGAAGGTCTAGAGTGATGTTCTCGTCCGCTCCAACATCTATCGCACGCTCACGTCAGCCATTTTTCCTGCCTATGAGCTCTAGTGGACCGCGCAGGCGTCCCTATGATAAGCCATTATGCTTGTAGGATGTACCTCCTAATGTATTGATTGGTGGTCCACCCTGCTGGACTTGAGTGATGATACTCGTCGCCCCACCTGCAGCAGCCATCAGATATGTGAATGAGTTTAGAGGACTAGACCCTTCTGTATACGGCGGCGGTGGCTCTCCCTCGTCTGCGCTCTTGTTCGATGGACCTCCCTTGTGATCTTGCGGTAACGCAGCCTTGGTCTCGGCAACAACTGCTGGGGGTGACGAGAATGGTGGAGGCGCGAGGGGTCTAGTGAGAGAAGACGACGGCTCGGCCTCAGAAACGAAATTACTATAAGGATCAGACTCTCCAGAGTAGAGCGAGGAGAAAGGCGGAGGTCTTGGTGAGGGTAGCGACGAGGACGAGGCTTCCGATAGCGGCGGAGGTGGAGCGTGAAACGAGTTGTCGTCCCCTGCCGATGGCGAGTCGGAGTGCTTATGTGAAAAGGCCACTGAGGCGGACGGGCCGTCTGTGGGATCTCGTGAGGTCGACAAGGTGAATGAATGGCGATGCGCTTGGCTGCTGGAAAGATGCTTTGGGAATGGCAAATACGCACTAGCTCCGAGACTCCGATGAAATTATAGACAATTAAGAGCCTTTCCAGGACTCAATATCAAAAGATAACTGGTGATATAGCATCAAACATGGGGAATTGGTTGTGGATGAGGTTAGGCGCCGTAGTTGCTTTTGAGAAGGTACGTTGGCGATGATTGACGCTAGGGAGCCCCAGTAGGCGCGTCTGTCCGGGCTCGATAGAGCTTCTAGAATTTGTCGAACTCCAACCACCACAACGAACAACGTATCTTGAATCTGAAAATCAAAATTTCTTGCACTTCCCAATTCATGTGCTACAGCGATGCAATAATTCAATAGTATAACACCCAACCCTAGACCCGGATTCAACTTTGGTTAACCAAGTCTATGCAGCTCCGACCCCTTTCGAAATTAGCATCTATGTAGTAACATACATCCTGCAGCTATCCACGGTTGCTGTTGCAGCTTAAATATCTGCAGGAAAGCGTTGCGTTAGTCTCCGCTACGAGAGACAGGCCCGTAGCCACCCTGTATGAAAGTTCCCATGCCATCTATCCCATTCTGACACCACCGTCAGGTAACGGCCTGTATATTATTCAATGCTATGCAGCGATTCGTAAGCTCGCCCTCAATGCATAGCTGAGTCTGTAGTCGAACTTACTAATGTCATCGCTATTTAATGCCCCACTCATTGTTGGATTAAACGCCCCATCCGGGAGGTTTGGATGGGGAACCTGTGTGTTCTACAGATGCAGATCTCAGATCAGTCCTTTTGTCTTTCATTAGACG
This sequence comes from Glutinoglossum americanum, assembly GCA_020080175.1. Lineage (NCBI taxonomy): Eukaryota > Fungi > Ascomycota > Geoglossomycetes > Geoglossales > Geoglossaceae > Glutinoglossum > Glutinoglossum americanum. The sequence goes on along the minus strand of JAGHQL010000023.1, from coordinate 123,603 downwards.
TACCGACCAAATGACCGTTCCGAATCTTGTGTGTATTTCTCTCGAACGCATTCTATAGGTGATCGTCGGCGGTCGCAGACGGGGTGTTACCCACCTCAACCATTTTATCGCCTTCGACTCTAACCTCTCGGTCCCGTATACGTCTCATCAGTGAAAGAAATGTGCTCTCCTGAAATTTCTGGCTCTGGTTGTCCTTCACACTGTCCAAGAGCTGACCAGCTGTTCGAGCCAACTCATCGGGATCCTCCTCCCCTTGCTCGTCATGTTGTCTTTGTTCGACTTCCTTCTCAGCATCAACCGAGCTCCCATGGCCATCAAGGGCATCGGCGCTCTCCTCTCTCGGAAGGTCGCGCTCAGATTCCAGACTCCCCTGTTGTACGAGCTCTGAATTCGCCGCTTCGAACGCCCGCTCAAAAGCTGCGTCGTCGTATATTTCATCCCCCTCCTGCGGAACAAGATATTGGGTGTGCGCCTCACTCCCTTGGATTCCCACGCTCATCCCACCATATAAGGAAGGACCTTGCATCCCAAAGCCAGTCATACCGATACCACCGAAATTCCCTTGCGCCCCCAAATTTTGCGTAGAGCCTTGCCGGACACTGTTCTGAGCTTGTAGAAACTCTTGGTGCCACCCTCCCGTCGTAGCGCCCTGAATGGGAGCCTGTGATCTGTGCTGGAGTTGGGCAATCGGCGACGGCCGCTGCGAGACGTGCAGGCGCTGGAAATCTGAGGCCCAGTCCGGGATATGCGTGGGGGGAATATTGGGGGACTGCGCGAAATGGTGAGATTGAAGTTCTGGTGGGGGAACGGATCCAGCTTGGAACGCTTCAAATTCCGGGTCAAGGACGCCAATATTGGGGCCAGCAGACGACCGGAATCCCTAAGACCGACCATTAGAAAAGAAGATGTATAGGAGGCAGAAACCTTCATACTTGTGACGAAGGGTGCCGAGCAACCAATCGGTCTTGTTGTAGTGTCCGGTCAATAGTGGCATGTTTCTGCAAGCCGTGAAGAGCATTAGAAGGGCCACAAAGTGTAGATTCAGCCATGTCCTTCTGGCGTTAGTATATATCTCTAGGTGCAGAAGATATTTCCTGGAAAGCCAACCATTAAATGCATGATGGCAATAAGCCGAGGGCACTCGGATATTGATGGCCGATGAGCCTCGTCAAGCAGGGAATATGCAGGTCAGAGCAAGTGAAAAATAGTTCCTAATCTGACATATAAAACTATCTCGATATAAGTTTTTGATATTTGTTTTACATCTACTTGGGTTCATGAAATCAATCTTATGAATCTCAGCTTCCCAAACGCCGGTAGGAGGCGAAGAGTAGGAGGAGGCATAGCATATCAATTGTCGTAGCGTCGTAGCACACAAAGCCCCGAGCTTGCGAGCTCTTTTCTAACAAAGTTAATTCTTCAACCTCTATTAATTAACACACTTCTTATATATATAGTTCATCAAATAGAACTATATCTATAATTCTCTACATCTGTTTTATTGCCTTGCTATACCCCATAGCTAACCCTAACCCGCCTCCCAATTTCTGATCATCGTCCCGAACGTGACTCCACATGGTCGAAACCGAAGCGGACAAATATCGAGTATCAACACTAGAAAACCTAGCTTCAATCCACAGCTCTTTCTCTTCCCTAAGCCAAAATGGTGAGCTTCCAAAGACCGTTCTCCAACTGCAACCACTAATACCTGGTCCTTAAAGGCACAAGTTATCACGAATTCCGGTCACGATGACATGATTGTATAGTTCCCCTGGAAACCATAATTTGCGCTCTCCCCCACCTTCAATGCATTCTGCAAGATCCCCTGCATCCAGAGCTTACCCTTTCCCAAATTCCTAGCACGATGCTGTATTGGACTACTATGGCCGGCGATTAGCTACGTGTTCGTCAGATAAGACCATCAAGATCTTTGAGGTTGAAGGCGAAACACATAGGTTAACGGAGACGCTGAAGGGGTATGTATGCGCCCCGGGCTGCCGCAGGTCATGGACTCATTTCGCAGGCGCTAATGCTTTGGCGCATTTATAGGCACGAAGGAGCTGTATGGTGTGTATCGTGGGTTAGTAGCGCGGACTGCAGCTCTCGGGCAGAATGAAAGGGAGGCTAAATAGCGCGAGGCCAGGCTCACCCAAAGTACGGAAACATTCTGGCTTCAGCGGGTTATGATGGTAAAGTCTTCATCTGGCGGGAACAGGGAGGTCAATGGTATATCCTCTTCTCGGACTTAGTTCTACTATGCCCTTTGCTAACGTTCGCGCGCTATAGGCAGAAGGTTTTCGATTTCGCACTTCATACTGCATCTGGTCAGCAAACTCTCAGCACGCCCTCCAAGTTCCGAGCAGAACTAACTTCCTATCTACCAAAGTCAATATCGTCAGCTGGGCACCCCACGAGTCAGGTTGCCTCCTAGCATGCGCCTCTTCCGACGGCAACGTTTCAGTTCTCGAGTTTAAGGATAACAGCTGGGAGCACAAAATTTTCCCCGCGCACCCAATGGGTGTCAACGCCGTGTCCTGGGCTCCCGCCATCTCGGCTGGTTCGCTGGTGAGCAGCGGGGTCCCATCTAGCGCTGTGCGGAGACTCGTAACTGGTGGGAGTGATAATCAAGTAAAGATTTGGAACTACAAGTACGGAATTTCCCCCCACCATTTGGTCTATCTAGTGCAGGAGTGCTGACGTATTTTCCTACAGCCCCGAACTAAGATCATACAACCTCGAAACAATCCTCTCCGGCCACACCGACTGGGTACGTGACGTCGCCTGGGCACCCACTATCCTACAAAAATCATACATCGCCTCTGCGTCGCAAGACAAGACGGTGCGTATTTGGACGTCGGATTCGTCGCAGCCGGGTGTGTGGAACTCGAAGGCCTTGACAAGCTTCGACGCGGTACTGTGGCGTGTCAGCTGGAGTTTGAGCGGAAATGTATTGGCCGTCAGTGGCGGCGATAACAAAGTAAGCTTGTGGAAAGAAAACCTGAAGGGTGATTGGGATATGGTTAAGACGATAGAGGAGTAGGGGTGTCGCACGTGGCGCTGGTGGAGGTTAACATTGATATCAAAATGAGAGAAACAAAATTTCCACATCGAGAGGATCGGCTCGGAGTGTGATGACTCTGAATCCCGGTGAGCTGCGTTCCAAGGTCTATATAGTCCAAAGCCATCAATGGTTAGTGCCAACGAACCACCTCAAATATTTCGACATCGACGAATAATCACCCACAAAGAATGAGAATTACATTTATATACTTAAATGTTTAACGTTTCCCAGATTTCAATCCCTTTCCTATGTGATCACTCCAGTTTAACTCCATGTGGAGCAGAAAAGTACCAAAATATCAGATTTAATTTAACGATATCATAGGATGTGCTTTTGTTAATTCGAAATATCCGCCTGCCATCCCTCGATCTATACGAGGAGTAAAAGAAAAAGGAGATATCAACCAAAAGAAATACTGTTCCCCGTTCGCCCCATTCTGCGCCTACTCACGCTCGAAGCCTCGAGAGTAATGTGTTGCAACGGAATAGAACACCCAATATCCCGAGAGCATGCCTCAAGGGAGCGGGAAGGATGCGAATAAATAAATAGAGATGTAAAGGAACGACGAGAGTGGAGTTAGGGGATTCAATAGGCCGGGAGATTGACCACCGATCTTTGAAAGAGATCCAACTTGCCTCGGCGCCGAAGAATCGGATTATTCGAAAGAGGGCAACCCAAGGTTCATTGACCGCTAGCTAGCCTCCACCGGTGGTTATTCTTGAGCCTGAGTAAGAGCTTCGGGGCAAGGGCCGTTGGGAGTCTTCCAGAAGATGAACGGACCAGAATAAGGACCAGAGCCAGCGAAACTAACACCAGCACCACTAGCAGGGAGGTTAGGATCTAGGTAGAACCAACGTCCGAGTATCATTTCCCCACCAGGAAGCACGCATCCCTCGTAAGCCCAGAGATCGTCAACGAAAGGGTTAGAGGATGTCGGGTCGTGAAAGTATTTCACCATCGAGAACCGTTGCCAGCCAGGAAAGCCTTGTTGAGGTGGGAGGGGATGTACGCGAATGCAAGCGTCAAACGGATGATGATCGTAACCAGAAGATTCAAAGTAAAGAGCGTTGCGGTCCATCTCTTTCGCAACAGAACGTTCAATACCTTTTCCAGCACTAGATGAGCGATCAAATAGCTCAAACAACAATTTCACAGCGACCGGAACGTTGGCAATGGGATCTAAGATCATAGTTTGAAATCCATCCATATTGTCGATAAAGATGTCCGTGGATATGAACTGGGTCCGTCTTAGATAGGTTACATCTGTGGCGTCTAGAAACGCTTTGGAGCCCAGTACAAGCGGTGTCAGCTAGTCACAGTCACGAAGTATTTATATATCACTCAGACTAACCATAGCTCCCTTTCCAGCACTTAGCTAAGCCGGGTACATCCCCTAGCCTACCAGTCCACATTTTCGGTTTCTCGCTCGGGTCTAGACTGTCGAATTCCTCGAACAGAGAGTATTCTTCCTCGCGAGTCATATGATACTTAAAAAAGTTTGATATATGAAGTAGCCATTCCGCATTGACTCTCTGGTTGTTTCGGCCTTGAAATATCTGCCCTTCCGGTACTTTGGAGTCGAGATATGCGGCCTGCTGAGAGTTGGGAAAACTCCAAGTCGGGAAATTTAGATTAAGCTCGAGACACCAAGGAGTCAATAGTAGCTGAGTGATGGCTAGAAGGGGATCTGGCTTCATGTTGCCGCCAAGGAGGACGTCTTTTAGGATATTGGTTGATAAACAAAAGCTGAGAAGACGATCGTAATTCAAGCTAGCAACTTCATTGCGCTTATCCTTGTATGCACAGGATCCTAACAAACGACAATGTCAGTTCAACGGACGGCAGTAAACCTTTAACCAGGATATTAGGACATCGCGTAGGGTTTAGTACCAAGAATCAGCTCCCTGATCACCAGCAGGCATTTCCTCTCTTTCTTAGTATAGCCACCAGTGAAAGTGGCTCCAGCTCGTAGGATTTTACGTCGGACTTGATACTTGGTTTTGAAGTTGGAATCAATGGGGACCCGCTCGAAGAGGCCCAGAAAGCGCTCGCGCCAAACAGATTGATCCGAATTGACCGCGTAATAGGTCTGCTTGCAGACGAGCTGATAACTGCAAAGGTCTATGTCGTTCTCGATAAAAAGAGCAATGGCTTTATTGAGCTTATAATAAGAAGTCTCAATTAGCATTGGCCTATACACACCATAGAAAAGGCAGAGACTAACCTCATGCGGCAGGGTGTAGAAGGCGCGGTCTTGTGTCGCCATAGCTTTGCTCAACTGCTTTTCAGTAACTTCGGGGCTGTAGAGCTCACACATCCTTCCGATTTATTCCGTTTAGAACTTGATCACTAGCTGCGGTAGGGAGCCTCCCTCCAACTAGTTTTGAACCCGAATGGTCTGCAATCAGAGATGGCACGGCAGAAGCACCAAAGGCGTCAGAGGTGGGATATGATTAATGATTAGAGGAGTTTGAAGATTGGAGGAAATTATAGGCGAGGCCTTGGCTCATAGTGTGAGAAACCAACTAGAACTGGCTGGTGAATTCACTCATACACCACCAGATAACCCGCGCCGAGATATCGAGATTCTTTGACAGCCTCTCCCAAAGGTAATGCTATACCAACGGTGCACATTCTGCTCCTAATCAGGGCATTGGGCAGGATTGATAACAGCGCATGGCCAATTACCTATGGGTCCGCAAAGGGTCCGTTATCACCATGTCTTACGCTCGCGGATTCGGAAATGGAGTCGAAAGTATGTAGTGGAAGCTCGTGGGGTAGTCAGCGGGGTCAAAAGCCGTCTACCTAATTAGTGTAGAGGCTAGTCCTAATCTTGACTTTACATGATCCCCATCCGGTTTAGTCACCCTCTTCCGGCAAGGCGGCTCGCTTGCCCTTTCTGCTTTTGGCGAGCCTCGACACTGATATAAATCTATTGCTATTTCCAACACCTCTTCTCTACCTTTTTCCCTCGCTCCACCACGACTGCGACCTCTGGGCTCCCCATAAGCCATCCAGGGAGGCTGCTCTAACTTCTTTCGGAACCGATGGAGTGATGTTTGGCTATGACATAATCACTTATGAAGAAGAGGACGATATCTCCGGATTGTTAGAGGTATCGGATATGGATATCTTAGGTGCGAAAATTGGATGCAAACACCGAGAAACATAATCAAAGCTGGCTTCAGAAAGCGACAGGCTAGCAATAGCCCTTTCTTTGCCTTTGAGTATTGCACCGCGCTTGCTCCTCATCCCCCGAAAGGGGTGAAAAAGATATATCGCTCGACTGCGAATAAAATAATCACATTCTTATGGTTGCAATCTTCTTTTGTTCCGGGATTTAAGGGCAGAAACAGGTACCTCTTGTTAGAGGCACGAGAGGATTTGTACTGTTTACCGCATCTCCTGTTGGTAGGCTCCCCTGGGGTGTTAGTGCTGTGCCCCATTCGGAAAGGGAAGTTTTGGAGGTTCGATCTGCAATGGTCTTAGCAGATCATCCTGCGAAGCTCTAAACTAACGAAGCACATTCTCTAGTTGGGTGGGATCGACGACCACAGAAACATAATGCTTTGGGTCGAGTAGTACACAGAGCTCAAAGATTTCCACCAATCGGGAAACGTTGCTCGGATCGAAGCTCGCTTTTCCGCAAAAGCGTACTCGTTTGTCTTGGAGAATGGTGTTATGCTCGAAGCCATCTACGGTGATTGGATATCGAAATATCCCAGTCTGAGACAGTAAGTTGGGGCTTAATCACACATTGCACTGGTTTCCATAGCGAGACCCCCGCGATCTAGTCTAGCCCCCAGAGCTAACGGCCCATCGGAAAAGACCTCCCTTTACCCAGAATATGGCCGTCGTAAATCTGGCTTCCCACGAACAAGAGCCCTTGCCAGAGGTTTACTGTCACATAAACTCCTGGAACCCCACTGATCACCAGCCAAGCTTTATAATTAGGCTGTTCGCACATCAAGTAAGTACTTGTCGAACACAGCAGGGCTATTGATCATTGTCATGGAATAACCAGGTATAGAATTGACTAAGCGGGCGAGCGAACGAGATCTAAGGCCGGACCAGAAAGATCTCGTGAACAAGGCCTACACGCAGCTCTTCCGTTAGTCGGTGTTCACTAGAGACTTTAGTGGATTGGGTCAGGTTACCAAACGGTTGGCGTTGTGGCCGAAGACAAGTCCAATGCCGCGCATGATTCGGCATCGAATAATAGCTGCCACCGCTCGGATACGCGGTTCTGGCTATTTCATTGAAGGCCTTCCTGAGACCTTCCGTAAGCGTAAGGTGGTGAACCTCCTAGGGATCACAAGTCTCATCCACCGCTCGCTGAAAGATATATTGTTGCGTAAGGTTGATATTACCGGCAAGCAAGGATCAATCATCGAACGATGTTCCCCGCGGCCCATCTTTGCGTGTATCTGAAAGAGCATAGAGTCAGGTCGCCGAGGCACCAAGCCCTTTCAACTCCATTTGTGCAGCAGAAAAGGCTCGATGTCCAATTTAGAAGGCCCGGTAATCTTGAGCACGGTGTGCCGAAAATGCACTTCCCAGCTTCGAATACCGCACTGAAGAAGAGAACTTCATTGCATGTTGGCGCGGGGTAATTTCGCAAGAGATGTCGCTTGAGTGTAAAGTTCGGAGGTTGGAAATTTGTTGCACAGAATGTCGTCGTAGAGGCTTAGACGCTATAGGGTTGCTTCGTGCTGTGGAGCTATCGCTCAACGGATGCTACTGCTTCCCCGTCACTGAATGCTTTTTCCTCTTGGACTCAAACCAAGGTCTTTGATATCAGGCTTCAGTGGGTCGTCCCGCACTAAAGGCCATGTTGATAGGAGCCTGTGCCCTACGCTGCTCAAGCCACAACGATACTTGCTGGCAGAGCTTACATGGATATAGCATTCCATCGAAGTAGCTTAACTCTCTTTTTAGTTCCCAAACCCATCCAAAGACCCGGCAATGTCCGTGTCGGAAAATCCCAACGACTCTAGTATAGATTTGAAGCGCCTTGGAGCATTACAAAACTCCGATGGCAAACCCAAAAGTGTCTCATCCCGATTTGTGGTCTTTGGGAATGTCATCAATTCTTCTCAGATAGTTAATAAGCGGGAGTAGAAGACGGAATCCTTAAGCTCCGGCGAAAGGGCTTGTGGACCATAATAGATTTGGAACTTTTTGCATGTCTGAAAGTAGTTTGCAAAGTATTTATTTTAAACTCAGAGAGGACGAGAGTGAGGATGGGTGAGGAGAGAAGTGTCATAAAAGTAACGAGCCTGGGTTCTCCGAACAGATCATACCACGGACCATACTTAGCTTCGGGCAACACGGAAAATAGGGGACCGAGAGCGATAGATATTGACATATGATGGCATCTTACTCTCCCGATTTTTTTAAGGGATAATTAACTGAACACCGGCGACTTTTTAGTTTATTTGCTTAAGATACTATAAAAAGCTTAGCACCATAAAAGTTACATGTAAAACATTGTAGTTGCGCATACCGGGAGGGACCCTCATAGCCACAGAGGCATCCCTTTTGAGGACTCCCGATGTATCATAGCCGCTTCAAGGGCCATCGTTGTACCGTTGTATTATGGCTTAGGGGGACCCAAGAGCTACAACGTGGGAGAGACTCCTACAATCATGGCCGCGCCGTGGGAAAATAAAAAAAGGTAAAAGGAATACTCTTGAAAGGCAGATGGTGCGAAAATCCGAAATCGAGGTATTCTAGGAATTTATCTTAATAAATATTCATCGTTTCTGTTTTCGCCGCAAGTATAATTCGAGGTAGATGGTGTCTCTCAGCCACTCTGTTTATCGCTGCTGTGGCTTAAGCGAGCCGATAGTTGCCGTAACTACAGAATAAACAATGACGCTATTGCGTTGGGGATTCTGCGCTGGCGGATCGGCCCCACGGACCTCCACCCACCGCAGCTTCGCAAGAATACTTGGATTTTGGCCGTACCATCCGTACTCTCCATCGCGCAATCTATCCGACTGCGTGTGTTTTTTGCCCTGTCTATACTATTTATCGCACAACCTATCCGACTAAGCGTATGCTTTTTACTCTGCATACGTTTCCAGCCTCCTAATTTTTCGGAAATTGGTTCTGTGTTTTGTGTATTGGGGAGGTTGGCGACACCTCGGGGAGGAAAGAAACATACGTCGTGCATTCTGCACTCCCAAATCTCTCCTCTACTCTCTACGCTCTTCTGGAATTTGAACTCGTTTACCTAACTTCTTGAGCTGCAACTTGAGCATTGATCCGTCAACGATTGTTGTGGTGAAGGCCTAGTGCTAGGTGATTCGAAAGTCTTTTCTGCGATACCGGCGACGAACGCTCGGGATTTATTTACCATTGGCTCGATACCTTCTATCAGCCTTCCGCCTCGATAGATATTTTTCAAATCCGTCGGAATCTCAGAAATGTTGCTTTCGCAAGCTCCTCTAACACAACTTTCCCTCCTCACTATCCTTCTCGCATCGACCCATCGAACAGCAGCAACACCCTTCAATCGAGAGGCTTTGGAAAACGAGGAAGATTCTACCATCCTCGTCGATCGCGACTGCCCTATTCCCTGCGGATGGCAAGGCCAGCTCTGCTGCGCAGCAAACCAACGATGTTATACCGATGGGGCGGGACAGGCTCAGTGCGGTGCCATCGCAGATGCCCAGACTGTCACTTCAGCTCAAGGCATATGGCAAGTCTACACAACGACAATTGTGGAGACGGATTTAGTCACTCGCATCTCTATTTACAGTTCTTACGTTGTGGTTGCTCCGGCGCCAACTGCGTCTGCGGCGGGCGGGGTTTGTGACTACGCAAATTACGAGCAGCCATGTGGGAGCGTCTGCTGCCCAGTCGGGCAGGTCTGTCAAGTCCTAGGCACGTGCGTTCCGTCTGGTGCTGGCAGCTCGCAATTTTATAGCAGCTACTTCAATACTTATTCAGTGCCGCTGAGGCCGACCAGTGGAGGCGCGACGATAGTAACCTCAATTTACGCACCTACTGCGACAGTGCCATACCAGACCCCTATTGGAACGGCAGGTGGTATCGTGTACCCACCACTCCCGTCAAATAGCGGGCTCTCTGGTGGAGCAATTGCTGGGATCGTGATTGGTGTCTTGGCGGGCATCTTATTGCTACTTCTAATTTGCGCTTGCTGCTGTTTTCGCAAAGGCTTTGAAGGCCTTCTGTCAATCTTCGGCCTCGGACCAAGGCGAACTTCCGAGACCATTATCGAGGAACATCATCACCATAGCGGGGGGGGAGGTTGGTTTGGACGACCTTCAGGACGGATCGAGGAAAGACCATCAGGAACAAGTGGTTGGGGTGCCATTGCTGCTGGTTTGGCTGCATTGGCTGTTTTCCTTGGACTCAGGAGGCGGCACGGTTCCTCTTATGGCTCAAAGAGCAGTTACGACACCTACACAACAACCTCTTATGACACTAGTGAAAGTAAGCGATGACCCCCGAAGTATCTTTTGATAGTTTCTAGGAGGCGGTTCACTAACGGTTCCATAGGCAGCGTTAGTTCTTCTGGTCGACGGACGAGAGAATCACGTAGTCACGGATCTCGCAGTCACCGATAGGGAGGGCCGGAACGCAGTGGAGACAGTATTTCAAAATGAGCATAATTACATCGGAGGGACGGTTCAGCATTGCATCTTTCGTTTCTCGTTCTGCCGCTAGGATGGGAAAGGATTAATGTTTACCAAGGCTTTATGAGGAGAGCTATTGGGTATGAGAGCAAAAAGATGTTGGAAAAGATAATGCCTGAATGAATTGTATATAAATGGTTGAAACTGGTCACGGTGATGGGCAATGGTGACAATCAATGAAGATATGCTGTTTTCTGTGTATGGTCACACTTGGGATGGATATTTTCTAGCCTTTTAGAGGATTGGTCATTATATATGAGAATTGACGATAATCTAGGATGCTCACTTGTGTGTTATGAAAATTTCATATGGTGCACGTGACTTTAGAGCTGCATCTCCAACCTCAAACCTCACATATTCCATCGCGACCATTCTCCCCACTTCTTCCCTCACCCTCCATCACCACTAAAAACGCAAGGATGCCTCTTGTACGGCCCCCAGTGCAGCGTACACCGTTGGTTCTTGTTCGACCGCGCCAATCGTTCCTCACACCACCGCTGTCGATAGCATCATCACAATCCCGCTCAGTCTCTGCGTCATCGCCCGACCATGAAGATCGCTTTGACCCGCCCGGTGGCTGGCTCTTTGGTGTACCACCCGGTGAGAAGTACAAGAAGGAAGGCTGGGAGAATATCTGGATGTATGGCTTCTTCGGGAGCCTCGGTCTCGCGGTTGTGGCGTATGCATTCAAACCCGACACTTCGTGAGTATTTTCTTATAGCAGCGATCATCTAGCTGGCCGTTTTGGGCTACGGGTGTACTAATATGGCGTGTAGGATACAAACTTGGGCACTAGAGGAAGCAAGAAGAAGGTTGGAAGCTGAGGGGATTCTGAAGGAGCCGGAAGACAAGTAGGGAGTGGTATGCAGGTCGAATGGGCCAAACTGCTGCTAGAGATTTGCTCGATTAGCAAGGAGCTTTGGCTATGTTGATGGGTGGGGACTTCAGACTGTACATACAGAAGGCTGCGAACGCCATGGAGTCCAGGTCAGTCGATGAGAGCGCACCCCCTACTCCTCGGGTGTGCTTTCGTGGGCTTCGACTCTGCGTGCTCGCTCGATATATTTTGCTCAATTGAGTTGATCCCCTCACCACCTGGCTTGTTTGCATCATTCTATAACGGCTTCGTTGACTGAACACCAACCTTCCTATCCGGATATGTTCATCGACGTCTACCCACCGACTTCAAAGCCCATCGGAACCCTTCCACGATAATGGACTGACGATTTGGGCTATACCTAAGGGTACTTGAGAGAGTTGTGGGATATGCCTATGGCAGTGATTATGAGGTAGGTTGGATAGTCGGGATGGCTACAGTGGAATCTGCCGGCTACCAACGCCGGGTGGAAATACGGTCGCGAACAACCTGATAATAGCTCTCCTAACTTAAATCGTGGAGCACATCTCCGACGATCATCCGGACTTCGATGTTACATCTATTTGGATCGCTCTCATACAACAGCGTTTGTAGGTACATACATACAAGGGTGCATATCGGGAGAAACCGAAAATGAACATAAAAGGTACACCCGAAAAGGTCCGGGTATCTTTTTTGAAGTAAGTTAGAAAGATGGCCTTCCCTCACACCCGTTCGCGCCCCAATATGCTCATTGTAAGCCCATCAAGACGGCCACGGTAATGGCGTCCCCCCTTCCACGCCACCACGAAAATCACCTTTTAACCCGCCCTCAAATTGCGCTATCAGAAATCACGCAAGAAAAGAAAAAAAAGAAACGAAAAAAAGCTAAGCAGAAAAACCCCATGCACCCAGGAAAAAAGGAAATATGGGGAACGGCAAAACCTCCCCCCACACCCAGGGAGAAAAGAAGCAAATATTTATGTAATTAGGGAAGAAAAACAGGCCAGGAGTTCACGTTCGCGAAACTCTCCGAAATTGAGTTTCTCTCCCGAGAGCAGACGAGGGAAAAAGAGACGAGGAGAAAAGAAAAGAAAATAAAGGGGACGGACGCATCCCGTTCGCGGGAACGAGGGAGGGCGTGAAGATCCGTGGGTGTTTCACAGGGCTCGGTGCAATAGATCCCGGTGAACCACGTTGTGTTTTACTCAGTTTATATGATATATCGAACCATCCCCCCTCTCCCTCATGTTTATGTTTTTTTTTTTTTTTTTTTTCGTTTTTCTCCCAAGGCAACCGGGATAAGCATCCTTCGTGATGGTTGTTTTATAAGGACGGAGTTTCCCATCTCCTTTTCTTTCGGGACGTGATGGGGTGGTAGGATGTGCGGTTTGCGGAAGTGTGTACTTCCATTCTGGGTAGAGGGGCGTCTGGACGTCCGGGAGGTTCGTGGGGGGAGGAAGGGAGGGAGTTGATGATATGCTTGAACATGAAGCGTGGCGTTCTAGTAGGATTGATCTCTTTTCTAGGGATGGGCCAATGCTCCTTTTGATACATCCCGCGGTGTTCTTGCTCGGATTCATGTGTCCATCCTTCGTAGCCCTGCCAACGGTATGGTTACATATAGGCAAAAACGCCAACCCAGTAGATCTCCGCAACAAGTTTACAAGCAGACAAGGGAAAGGGGCTGTGCCATCTCCCCAGTCCAGCGTCCTTGACAAACTAAAATGAGACATGCGGCAACGCCTAGCATAATGTACACGTCTCAAGGGCCTTTCCAAGCCGAGAGAACCGTTTATGGGCCTTCCTCCAGCCAAGAGCCGAACTTGTCAAGCCGTTGGCTGTCATCATCGCCCTCCTCGTGAATTATGGCCTTTTTCTCGCTTGACTTCCTGAACTTCTCGGTGCCATCGGCGATGTATGCTTCGACACGAGTTCCGGAAAAGTAACGACCATCCATGAGCCGGACGCAAGCTTTGGCAGCATCTGGATCTGCAAAGCGTACGCTAGCAACTCCATCCGCTTCCTTATCGAAGAGAACGACATTAGTGACTTCTCCGAGCTTCGCGCATTCCTCTCGTACGTCTTCTTTTATATCCAAGATGGCGGCCGGGTCCTCCTATAGTTGTTGTCAGCCAGGAAGTTCAACCGTTTGGCATCATATCGGATGCCTACCTCCAGTTCCTGCTGTGTAAACATGTGCTTCAGAATGACAACCTTGTCCCATCTAGAGCTAGTATCAGGAAGAGTTGAAGGATCGTCGTCATCCCAATCAGCAAGCTTGCTGCGAGTTCGTTAGCTGCTGAATCTGGTGATAGGGCTCCTGACCCTACTTGTTGAGCTTTTGTGTCTTCCTCATTATCTTTCTTTTATCCTTCATTGAAGACTTCGCCGGCGCTTCTTGCTGGCTTTTGTATGAGAAATCGGCCGCCTGAACACTCATCCTCCCAGATGCACCTGATGTCCCAAATCTGAAATCAGTATCGTCCAACATCTGTACTGCAAGAGCAACCGATTCTGCTCGGAAGTAGACCACGAGAGCATCGCCCTTGAAATTCCCCGCCTCATCAGTGTAGAGTTTGATCCTCGGCTTGCCGCGATCAATTTCTTCTGCTATCACTCCACACTTTGAGAAGACCGAACCGACTTCATCTGCAGTGGCGTCGAGGGGAAGATTCGTGATGTAAACAGCCGTATTCTTCCGAATGGAAGTGTCACCGTCACCCTTAGATTTCTTTGATTTACCGTTGCCATTCTCCTGGATCAAAATCAGAGAGCGATGCCTAGTCTCTACGACAGAATTCTGCTCACATCTTCGCCGTTCGTGTAGACCTTCCGCTTCTTCTTTCTTTCTACGGGCGCTGACTCGTCCACGCCCGCGATAACATAGGCTTGTTGCTGCTTCTCCGCTAGCGACTCGTCCAACTGTATATCCAGCGCACGTAGAGGGTGATATGATTAGATGCCGCTCGGGAAAGGCAAAGAAGGCACTCGGGTTCCAAGGGTGCATGACGGAAGGGATCTAGGAGGAAGGAGGGTAGGATTAGGCGCATACCACTGGAATCCATCTCCTCAGAACATCGTCATATTCGAACTCTGAACCGTCTTCCGTTTCGAGTATCCACTTCCCGTCTAACTTGGAGAAGGAAACGCGAGGGTCGTGTTCGAACTCTTCCAGGGATCGAGGGAAGGCCGCTCGAGGCTCATCTTGCTCCAACGAATGACCTTCGGACTTATCCATCTTCTAGTCCAAAGAGCTAATGTTTGAAACCGATGTATCGGTTGTTGTCTTGATATATGTTTAGGTGAGGTTGAATCAAACTAGAAGTTAGAAGTCAGAAGTTCCGTACATTTGCGGGGACAGACGAATCATGTCGATTCATTATGTAAAATATGACATTCCACCAAGGATCAGACGATTTTCTGGGGAAAATCGAAATTGAATAAAAGGGATCGCCCATGTACAAATACTTTAATTCTACGTCCATCCATGCTAGAATCTAGACAACGTACACAGTAGACTACGGCGAGCCGAAAATATCGCAAGAACTCCTTCAGGTGCGTCGGAGTTAATCACGGGAGGGATATCACTCGCAGACAGCCATGGAACGATGGCGAATATTGCAGATTAACTTTGTATTTTACAAAAAGTGATGGTGGACCATCTCTTTCCTGGACTATATAGGCGCCCGATGACGGCGGAAAAATTTCTGCCATCCAGTCGCATGCCCAGAGAAACAGCACTGTTATTTCAAGGCCGATCCACCGTTCCTTAAAAAGAGCTCGTTGATTACAAGATCTAAAGAGAATGCGTAGTGGTGTGATGATTCAACGTTTTGGTGTTGTTCAATCGACTGGTAGCGGAGAGGCCGACTTCTCTTGGATATCCATTGGGGACCCGTCCTCGCCAGAGTACTTGGCAACACTTTCGGTTGGATCACCAGCAACATCACGAGTAAGCTCAACGTAGTCATACTGCGTACGGTTAGTTAAAGGTTAGGTCATGCTCTGGATGGATGGCAACTCACTGCAAACTCTCCGATCTCGGCGTCGTCAATACCAAGAATTTCTGCTTCCTCACTTGCGCGGAGGCTGAGGCCTGGAACCAAGTTCATGATGAAGAGGATGATGCAGGTACCGCCAAAGGAGTAGGAGAAACCGGTGACGGAGTCAGCGAGTTGGTAACCCAACTGGATCCAGTGTTGGTTGAGCCAGCCACCAGGGATGACGGAAAAGCCATCAAGATGCGCGATATAATCACTGGGTGTGAATTAATACACTCCATTCGACCTAGAGTGGTTGCTGGGGCTTTACTTACGCTGCGAAGAAAGCTGTGAGGATATTTCCAACTAAACCACCGATGGCATGTTCAGCGAAGATATCCAATGCATCGTCAACTCCAAGGACAAATTTAAGCTTAGTAGCGTAATTACACGCCGATCCGCCAACGACGCCGTAAACAATAGCTGCCCAGGCCGGGACGTAACCAGAGCCGGGAGTGATGGCCACGAGTCCAGCGATAACGCCAGAGCAGAAGCCAACAGTCGACCATTTGCGTTCAAGTCTGTAATCGAGGACACACCAGGTGATACCACCGACTGAGGCTGCAAGATTGGTGACGACACAAGCCATAACAGATCGAAGATTAGCTCCGAGGGCCGAACCGCCATTGAAACCAAACCAACCGACCCAAAGGAATACCGTACCGATAACGACATGGGCGACATTGTGCGGGCGGTAGTTGAGCTCATGAGTGCCATGTCCTCGCCGCTTGCCAAGCATGATAGAGTACGCCAGTGCTGCTGAACCAGATGATATATGCACTGGGGTACCACCAGCGAAGTCAAGACCACCCATTCTATTTGACCAACCCGAAAGGTTCCATGTCCAGCAAGCAATCGGATCGTATATGACGGTAGACCAAACAAACATGAAGACGACGGCAGGGAGCATACGGCCTCTTTCCGCTACAGCCCCAACAGCCAAAGCTACACTGTTATGAAACAGTCAGTCTGGAAGTCCAATAGGTGGACAACACTAAGGTAAGCGTACGTAATTGCTGCGAACATGCCCTGGTAAATCGCAAACAGCAAGTCTGGAATTTTCTTGCTGCCCACTGAGGGTGCGCCCAAAGTATTCCTAAAGGCGAAGTTCTCCAGATCCCCGATATATTTACCAGCAGTATGCGAAAAGGTCAAAGAATAACCCCAGAAGAACCATTGGAAAGAAACGACAGCGGTCGCCATTACCGAGAGCCATATCAATGACAAGGCGCTCTTTCGTCTCGCTAGCCCAGAGTAGAAAAACCTGAAATTTCACGTTAGAGGTCTAGCCTTGTCTGCGATAGAAAATCCATACCCAACCCCGGGTATCATGAGCAGGACGAGCGCGGTGGCGGTGATCATCCATGCGATATCTCCAGACTTGTCGGAGAGTCAGCCAAACCTCTGCGGTGCGACAGAATAAGTGCTAAAGAACTCACCTCGTAAACAAGGTTGAGGTTCTCAGTGAAAGAGTCACCTCCAGCCGGGTTGGTGCTGTTGTATACGAGCAATGGCACATATGGTGCGGCGGTGGGAGTTGCAGTCGACATGATGAAGTACGAAACTTGGATTGTATTGAGAAAGTTGAAAATAGGAAAGGGAAGATACAAGCAAATGAAGGACTGTCAAGTGTGTTTGACTATGTACACCGTGACCTTTGGATGATTGCAGACGCTAGGGTACCAGCAGTCCGTTCGTAGGACCACGAGACGTGGTAGCTTCAGATTGAAGAGGGTGAACCAAAAATCGCGCGAAAGTTGGGGATGTGCAGGCCTTGCCTATATGTATTCGGCTTCGTTAAAAGAGCAAATAACGGGACTATATTACCCACAGCCTCGACGCGCATGAATCGGAAGAGAAAAAAGCATGCAAGGGGGGGGGTGTGTGGCCGCAAGACCTTCAGCGAGCTCGTGGTGGTACTGTGGTGCAGTCGTACCGAGAGACTATTTGATCTCCAAATGATGAGTGGGGGGGGAGAGGGTTATGAGGGAGAGCGGGCGCAAAGCACATAAGCCCCCCTCACTCTTGCGTTGGATGTGGGCGAGTTGCGGCGGTGGAGATTGAACCAACCCGGGGCAAGATAGATGTTTCGCAAGGACGTTTTGGGATGATGGACGTGGGGTGGATGGCGAACCCTGCGCGATACACATTCGACCCTAGACTTGCCTAAAAAAAATCGCCAGCCTCACGCACTCGTGCTCCCGTGTCCTACCACGCTTATTTATTATTACCCCGTTGGAATATCGATATAGAAACACACGCGCAAGGGAGATGATCTTCTCCATGGGGATCGCTGCGGAACCCTGCTGGTCCATTGTGGCCTTTACCTGGGAAGTGCAAATCTGGATATCCGACGGACCGACCTTTGGGGTCATTCAGGTACGAACGTTCTGTTCCGCCCACGAGAGTCTTCTTGCCCGTTTGGATGCGGACGAATGTCAGCAATCCCACGCGACGGATCCCTGTCCGAAGGTCTCCACGCTCAGAGATTTGAGAAGGATGACACCCGAGTTTCAACCTCTCAAGACAGTATTTTGGCCCCACTCAGACAACATCGCTAGTGTTACTGTATATGTACTAGTAAGGTAGAGCAGAGCCTGGAATGGCTTCAGCACTCCAAAAGCTCATAAGGATAGCACGGATTGCTCTCCGCCAGGTGCATAGCATACCCAGTAGAGCTTAGAGTACATACATAGGGCATCCGTGCAACACAAGTAAGGACTAACCTTTAGTCTGAGGGGAGCTTGGTTATTCTACGGTCAAGGGTCTATATTGGTACTATATAGGGAATACCGGGAAATGTGAGCGATGGGATAAGCGGATGGATTTGGCGACGTCCAACCGCTTGCTTGAGGGAGCAGGTCAACGGGTTACCAGTTGTTCACGCGGTGGACCGCTTGTTATTCTCGTGAACTGGAGTTGTAGTGGCAGTAGGAACCTTAAGAATATTTGAAATCTACATTGGATGTACTTTGTAGTAAATCAATGAGCAAAACTTGATAACGGCGGCGACCAACGTGGCCAATGAGAACACAAGGAACTCTGTTGCCTGGGGTTAAAATACCCAGGTAAGCAGCAGGAAGCTGTGGTGCGATAGAGGAGCCAGACAGTGTTGCTAAGCGGACCGGGAACGCAGGGGTGCTGATAAGCAACAGGGATACTATTGGGGGCGACGACGACAAGCGGTTGGTCGAACGGTAGCACCCAGTCGACTTGCACCTTCGCGAAGGCTGGCCAAAGATAAGAATGCCGCTTTCATTGCTATTTCGTTTGCCAATGCCCGGCGCTGGCAGGCATGAAAACACGAGGGTACAAGGGTACTACGCGGTATGCGGAGAAAAAGTTTTCTGCATGGGCGTTGATGTGGTATGTGGTAATCTAAGCCCGGATCCGGCAATTGCTTTCTATTCTAGCAGATCGTGTACTGCGCGGTAGGTACGGAGCCCGGTAGCTGCGGTATATGCATGTACTTGGAAGGGTAGGTCGTTGTGGTTGTGGCGCGCGGATCAAGGCCGCGATCCGAGGGAGCCGGGCGCTCTGACCAGGGACGAGGGAGCGAACATCACGGCGGTGAAGACGAGCGAGCAATCTATTGTTTTTGGGAGGTGGTACACCCAATTTAACCACATGCGCGTCGAAATTAGCATCGCGCGATCGGTACAAGTACGGGATATACCATTACCAATTGCAAGCAAATATCGACATGATCGACGTGAGGGGGGAATACGGGTAGAAAAAGTGCCCGGGGCCAGGGTTCGAACGCGCATGTACGGCAATTAGTTGATGCGGTCATGTAGAGTACTTTATGGTAGATTGAATGCCGTTATATATTAGGCAAACGACCTTGAACGGATGTACTGGTACATGTGCTCCGTACCTTGCAGCATACTCTTCTGCACTGCCTGGATTGGAGCGAAGTGGCAGTGTGGAGATAGGCAATGTTGGTTAAAGACTCTCCTTGCGGCGTCGTATGTTACCCGAGCTGTGTTGGTGTGTTGCTGAGACATAAGAGCGTGCGAAACGTCTGACGTCTCACAAGTTCGTCCGTCATCGTGTTCGTATGTATGTAAAGCGGCTTTTATACCTTCCTGAGAGTATTGGGATGGGGCGTTTGAACCGCTATCCGCTGACTAAGCCCGTTGATCACGTGGCACTGACATGTGGCGATCCTTTGCCCCAGCTCGGCAACGGAGCCTCATGGCAATTATTGAATCCAACCTCAAAGCTTCGCGGTGCTTTAAGAATTTTTTGTCCATCTGATGTTTGATCCTCACGCCTCCGTGTTGTGACTCTTTAGGGTGCCCCTTGAGAGGAATCGCGCCAGGGAACCGCACTGGTCGTTGTCCAATCGATATATAATATTAATTGCGACTGGATGTTTTGTACAAGTTCTATCATACAGGCATGAGTGTCGAGCAACCATCGCCTCGTGGAGTGCGCTTTAGGATGGAACGATCTCCGATAGACCAAGTTTTGGAATTTAGCAAGGCCCCAGATGACACTGGGCACCCGGGACCTATCGCAAATGATTCGGGGGAATCAGAGTCCTCTGATGACTCTCAGGTCGCCCTTGGAAATTCTGAAGGCTATGATGAAGAGGGCGATGGGGATATTCAATTCACACCAGGCTCATCTAGGGAATTGCAATTCACACCGGTTTCGACTAGAGATAACCTCTCTCCTATTACTGCCTCCGCCTACAATTCCTGGAACTCGAACTCGCAACCCCGGCCACGAGGCGGGAGTGGTGGAGTGTTGAGTGCAAACGGGATGTATGAGACCCCTGCCGAACATGCTACCAATGGTGTAGCGTCTCGCCCTCAAAGGCCTTCTGGGCCGGCAAGAACCCCATCTAGCACTTATGCACCTGCTCGACGCCCACCACAGTATATCTCCATACATGCGAATCGTAATCGCTCATCGTCAGCAAGCCGATCACGTCGGGACCCTAACGCGCAGTACCGGGCGCAAGAGAAGGCTTATGTGCAAAGACTTCGGCGGGGCCCTTCACCAGAATACTTCAGCGACTTCCCCACCCCAGGCTTAGGCTATGGCACCGAATCTGAAAATGAGGATGAATCACCATCGTCCGATGCGCATTTCGAAAATGACCCGTATGACCAGGAAACGCTGCTGTATTATGGAAATGATGATATGAACCCATCCCCCGAAGAATTGAAAATCCCAGCAAACCGGGAACGGTTGGAATGGCATTCGATGTTAGCATCTGTTTTGACGGGAGATGTTGTTAAACAGGAGAAGAAGCGATTAATAGGGGGTTCCGAGCAAAAGGAGGAGCTCGCGCTTAGGGTAGAAGTTTGGATAGGAGTCCGGGCAAAAATCTGCGGAAGATCTGTCGCTGCACAGAGGCGTATCGTTGAAGAGGAAAGGGCAAGTATCGACCCTGTCATCGAATCTATCATAGATTTTGAGATTGTGGGTGAAAAAGAGGTCGGAAAGCCGCCAATGGAGCAAGTTAAGGATATTGTGAAAAAGATCGAGAGATGCGAGAGCTTATACCCAACTAGAGTGGCGCTGGAAACGGCTAAGCCTCGAGCGGCTTCTAATGCTTTTAAGACCAGCTGTGATGCAGTTATTGCCTGGAATAACACGACTGAGCTTATTAATACAGAGCTAGCTATTCTACAGGGCTGGGTTGGCAACGAGGAACTGGATTTCACTAGAGCTAAGATGCGCTCGCCCACAGGAAGCGGCCTCAGCGATGAGTCGTCATTTCTAGACCGAATACTGAAAGAGGATGGTGTAAAATCTTTGGTCGGTGATCGAAGCATGCTCTTCGGCGTCGGAAAGGTGATCGACAAGGCGAAGAAAACGTTGATCGAAAACGCGGAACGTTTCTCCAATCGACACCTTCCACCCTACATCGAAGAACTGCTAACCCTTATCAATTTCCCAACCCGTTTAATCGAGGAAGTCATCCGCATGCGGTTGAGGTATGCAAAAAAGATGAGGGATCCGTCCCAACAGGGCTCGATGATGGCCGACCAGACCATCTCGCAGTTTCAGACTCTCTTGCAGCTTGCAGTGCAAGTGAAACAAGAATATACTCGAGTTTCACGGCGAGAACCAGGTTGGGATCTACCGCCATGCATAGATGAGAACTTCGACCACGTAGTCTTGGATGCTTTGAAATTCTACTTCAAGATGCTCAACTGGAAATTGAGTGGAAATAAGAATACCTTCAAGGAGGCCGAAATACTAGAGCAGGAATGGGAATTTTCGAACTCTATTGGCCGGTTTATTGAAGGGGGAGACGTCGAGGTCGCTGAGCAATTTAGGTGAGTCCTATAGGCTTCTGTGTGTCTAGCGTTAGGGTACTGGCTAATGACCCGCAGTTCGCTCACCTCCAAATCGTTGTCGCGCTTGATGGGCCACTTTGAGAAGGAATTACAAGAACGGCCCGAAGAGTCTGCCTCTGACATGGATAAGCGGTACAAGCAGATTCTGGACTCGGTCCGTGTAAGGCAGCGGAAATTGTTCCGATTCTCGAGGATACTGGGCCAACGATTTGAGAACGCCACAGACTACAATATCAACATTAAGCGTGACGTGCTTCAAGAGCTAGTGGATGCTCTGATCGAGAGCGGCCACTTCCTGGTATATACGGCTAGCGTCGAACATGACGGTGTGTTCCTTGTCGCCTCGCCGTCACTCTATGATCGTCCTAAAGACATTCAATCGGTTCTTGGAACCTGCTTCCACGCAGAGGACGCTCCCGAGGATACCACAAACCCCTATGTCCTGATCATACACCCAGAGGAAAATCTTTTCTGGGATGGGAGAAAGCTAGATGTAGATATGCGCGAGCCTCCAGTGGACGTCAAGCCTGGCCGATTACGTCTAGTCGCAGATGGTTCGCAAGGCCGACTTGCTAGTGCGAGGCACGCTTTTAGAGAGGCGACGGGAACTCAGCTTGATGTCCTCATTGAGCAAAGGGCAAACCTCCCACGGGTCAATACTGAGTTGATGAGGATAAAGAAGACCACGTACAAACTGTCCAATACTATCATGGACAGTGTGGAGATAATTCGGAAGCAGACGGAGGGCCTTGAGTGCCAAGAGCTGATCCAAACTTGTTTCGCTTTCGCAACTGAATTCGGCCAGCGTTCGTTGTTGTACATGGACAATAACCGCAAAGCCATGAATAACCTCAAGCTCACTCGCCTGGCCATAGACTGGGTCAGCTTTATCTGTGATGACTGCATCGCGGCAAACCGACAGACTTTCAGGTGGGCTGTCGTTGCTCTTGAGTTCGCAATGGTCATGACACGTGGACAGAATATTCTCTCCATTAGCGATGACGAGTATGCCAGACTACGTTCAAAGGTGGCTGGATGTATGTCACTCCTCATCTCGCATTTCGACATCATGGGTGCGAGATCAACCTTAGCGGCCCAGGCAGAGAAACAGCGTAACGATGCGTTGGCCAGCCAATTCAAGAAGATGGGTGTGAGCAAGTTTCGAGACGATGAGGAATCTTCCAAGTATGTTCGAGAACAATGGCTAGCCCAACTTGTGGAATTAGACGAAATGAGGAAGCAAAGGGAAGCAGAGAGGCGACCTCTGGGTAGGGTTTTGGAGGATTCTAACGAGGCAGATCGTTCACTTACATACCTTTCATCATCTGCTACGAACGTCACGCTGCGATGGCAGCAAGGCCAATTTGTTGGCGGTGGAACCTTTGGTACCGTATATGCCGCCATCAACCTTGACTCCGGGTATCTTATGGCTGTCAAGGAGATCCGGCTCCAGGATCCACAGCTTATCCCAAGGATTGCCCAGCAAATCCGTGATGAAATGGGTGTGCTAGAGGTTCTAGATCACCCAAATATCGTTCAATATCATGGGATCGAGGTTCACCGCGACAAAGTTTACATATTCATGGAGTACTGTTCTGGCGGCTCCCTGGCTGGCTTGCTTGAACATGGAAGAATTGAGGATGAGACTGTTATCATGGTGTATGCGTTGCAGATGCTTGAGGGATTGGCGTATCTTCATGATAGCAGTATTATACATCGTGACATCAAGCCCGAAAGTAGGCACCATACCCCGCAAGTCTATAATTTTTTTGAACTCCCCTCTAACAAACCTCACAGACATTCTACTCGATCACAATGGTGTTATTAAATATGTCGATTTCGGAGCGGCTAAAATTATTGCCCGCCAGGGCAAAACCCAAGCTGGGGATGCTGGCGCTGTGTCTCGCGGAGGCAAGCTCAAGACTATGACTGGGACGCCTATGTACATGTCCCCTGAAGTTATTACGGGTAAGAACCCTGGCCGGCAGGGTGCAATCGATGTATGGTCTCTTGGATGCGTAATTCTGGAGATGGCGACAGGCCGACGACCTTGGGCGAACCTGGACAACGAATGGGCAATCATGTGGAACATCGCTGGAGGCAATCCTCCGCAGTTACCAACGAGGGATCAGCTGAGCGACTTGGGAATTGACTTCTTAAAGAAGTGTTTCGTAAAAGACCCAGCGAAGAGATGTACAGCTGCTGAGCTGCTCCAGCATGAGTGGATCATGACCATCCGGAACCAAGTCGCCATCGACCCGTCTACGCCAAGCGATGCGTCTTCTACTAGCGGTAACGGCCCAACTAGTCGATAGGAAAACGTATCGCACGTTGATACATATCTAACTACAACCATTAGACGAACGATACAACGCTGAGTTGTTTGCATCCACTCCAGCGATGCTACTTGTGGAGAAACCGAAAGGATGCGAGGTCCTGGAATTGCAACCCTCCCATGTCCGCCTTCCTATCCCCAATGCTCCTCTCCTCAGCTCTCAGCTATTTAGTGGCAGACATTATACGTTGTGGCGCTCGTCTCCTATGGAGCTTGACATTTTCCTAGTTTTGTCGTAACTTAGCGATCATAGTACAAGAAGCATCAGCGAAGTGTCCCAGGTGTTCTTTTTGTCATTTCCCGCTTTGCCCTGATACCCAGTCCATCTCCCTGTACTATTTCGGTCCCTTTCTTCTCCTAACGATGTAACAATATACCACCATGGCTTTTGGGAAAGATGCGCGGGATGGGGTGCCCGGCTTGCGCATGGTAGGCTTGGAAGGACAATAATAAGTAATATCAAGCAACGATTGTTAGAACTCCTAGTGGAATTCCTTATGCGTCGTTCACATTGGCAGAAAGTTGTATGAGACACATTCATGAAAATCTGAATGTGTGGAGACAATCCCTTTTCCATTTACCCTTAACCGAATAACGCCTATTCATTAGCAAGTCGCACAATACATCAAGAACAGGCCTATTCAGTCATTTTTAGGCCTATGATTGTCTAACAGACCTATTGCTCCAAAATGAGCAACCCAACTCGGCTCTCCTACCTTTCCCGGGGGTGGCCGCACGAAAATTTCCTAAGGGGAGCACTTCAAAACGTCCCTTCAGCTTTGCTTTTCGTCGTCCTTCCTCCATTCTTCCTCCAACACACCGAACCTTGGACTTTCAAACTCGGTCATCGCAACACAACCACAACGACTACACAGCTCCAAAAAGCTAAGCCACTATCACTCACCTCCGCCGTAGACACAACATCTGCTAGGTAAGCCAACTGCTCACCTCTTCGGAGCGGTGTTTCCGCACATGTTGACAACTCGTTCTCACCTAGACATCACCGCTTCAAAAATCACACAATGCCACCAACTACACTCGTATCTATGGTGATGGGGTTTTTCACTACCCTCGTTACTAGTACCACTACCGCAGCCGCGCAGAACGGTAATGCCGGCGATGAAGAAGTCGTGGATGAACGAGGTGTGTAGCTTATTTTTATTTTATTTTTTTGGGCTTTCTCACTTGATACTCACTTCCGGGATCCCGCCCATGCGGGAAGCCTGTGAGGAGGAGGATGGCCTTGCTGATTCGCTTTGGTGCCACATAGGCGGTGCGGGACTTCGTGGCTGCGTAGTCATGTAGTTGACTCCCCGGTATCGACATCATGGCTTGTTTCACCTCGGTTGGCAATTGGAACGACGGCGGCGGGGCTTGGCTGTGTCGTGGGGGTGGAATGGGAGTGAACGATGGTGGTTCTTGAAGAGATAAAAGTTAGGGCGAGGGGTTTTACGGATCGAGCAAAGAGGGTCGGTAGCTGGATATTTCATGCAATTGCTTTCCAGTTTCTGTTTTCCAACCAACGGGCACGAGCACCATTTGACCCTGGTTGATATTGCGATCCCCTGAGGGTGGTGGTTCTTCGAATAAAATGAGATTTCTTGTCTCGCTCAAGCTGTTCCAACCAATGCACCTTTATGACTATATACGTATTTTTCCGGAACGCCCCTAACACAAAGTAGACTATTCAATAGAACCTCGCTCAAAGCAAACTCTCGTACTTGTCTAATCCGGATTTTTGGTTGTTATTACTGCTGCTCAGGCTGCCCCCTGGTCCTCCACCGGTACCAAGACCTGCTCCGTACCTGGGCTGCTGCGGAATAGGCACCGGGTTGTGTGGAGGTGGAGGGGGGAGCGCCCATCCCGAAAAAGCATTATTCGATCCTGGAAGCTGTCGTTGCTGTTGCGGTGGGGGCGGCAGCGCGAAGCCTGGCGTGGAGGGCTGACTTAGTATCCCCGTCGGTTGGCCGATAGAGATATTTGACACTGGGTTATAGAGAGGACTCATGGAGGACAGAGAGGGACTGGAATTTGTCCGTTGCTGATTCG
Source organism: Glutinoglossum americanum (assembly GCA_020080175.1). Taxonomy (NCBI): domain Eukaryota; kingdom Fungi; phylum Ascomycota; class Geoglossomycetes; order Geoglossales; family Geoglossaceae; genus Glutinoglossum; species Glutinoglossum americanum. Next base: position 97,272 of record JAGHQL010000023.1, on the reverse strand, counting down.
ACCATACATTCGTTGACGGAGCTGTTGCGCCGGACCAGTTTAGGGCTGGAGTATCCCGAGGGTGCTGTGTTTGTGGCTGTAGAGCAGGAAATCCGCTTGAGGCCTGTATTGAAGCTCCTGCTGCATTAGAGGGGGTGAGGGTGGTGAAATTACCCATTTTCTCATCAGGGGTGATGCTGCGGAACGCGGGCAGCTGACTAGATAGAGCGGCTGGCCTTGAAGAGCTAGTATTGCCAATTACTGTAGGCTGGCTCGTTGGGCTTGGTGTGGACCACGAAAATGTGGGGGTTTGTGCCCTTGGTTGTGGCTGCTGTCCCTGATGGCTGACTATAGACGAGTCTCCCCACCCCCCGTCAAGCATACCATTTGCCCCGCCCGAACTACTACCGCTTGTTTTACCAAGGACAAGTTGCTCAAAGTCAACTTCCGCACTATCACCAGCTCCTCCCATGGCGTTGGGGCCTGCTGTAGCACTAAAGGTCATGAAATCTTTCGACCGCTCAGCCGGGCTTCCGACTGAGTTGTGCGAGAGTTCCTGTAATTTCCGGGTTTGTTCTTGCTCGATGCGTTTTGACAAGGACTGAATAAGGTCCATATATTTTCGAAACTGCAACGGATCAATTTAGCTAGCCGAACCGAATTCCTGCTGGATGAACCAGAGGCCCACCTGCTGCAAATTTAGAAGCGGGCCAAGACTAAAAGCCCACAAGATTGGTAGGACCTCTGTTGCTAAGAAGTCTGCATCCGCGATCTTGCCAACCTGCCCGAAGACGTTAAGAGCAGCCATCTGGTTTAAGATTAGCCATTGGCACTAGAATGATGCATGTCAGGAGGGAGGAATGGGAATACCATTACGGCAGGCTCCTTTGTCTTGATGGCCTTGAGTAGTGGTACAACCTTCTCCTGGACAGTGTACTTATCTAGGACGGCGCTTGGGGAAGTCTTCTTGGAAACGTCATTCGCGTCACCCGTCATCTCATCCGGCCTGCCTCCTGCCGAACCATCTAGCTCTGGGTCCCCCCCGCAAAGAACGATGAAAGCCTCTAGTCCGCGCACTTTTATCCCAAGGCTACTGGTCTTGCTGAATACGGTTGCAATAACAGGAAACAAATCGTTCTTAATAGTAGAAAAATCAAGAGTCCCAATTATGATTGGTAGGGACCCCAAAGCCGCATCCACTAGAGAAGGGGCCGGTGAATCCATCGCCATCATGACAATTGGTAGGATATCTGTTTCCATCCCCCATTGTCATCAGTTTACCCGGAACAAAGGCAGCCTAAAAACTAGGAGCATACCGTCTTTGAACTCTTTCCCGGAACAGCTTTCTGTTATAGTTTTTAGGTTTTCCAGCAGAACCATTAGGCCCGCTTCCTTGCTACTCTCCCTCTCGGTAGCTGCGGCATTCTTCCCCCCTCCTCCGCCCACCGAGAAAACCTCTTTCAGCGGCGATATAACTTTCTCAGTGAATGCCCGCCTCCCTGAAGGCATCATCTTCACGATCTGGAAGATGTTTTGAAGGATCAAGGCAAGTAACTCGCGGTCTTTCATTTCATCTATAAGCGCGGGGAGCAGCTTCCTGTCCAATACAGATTTAGGGAATTGGGGCAATACTCGAGGCAGCCCCCGCATGAACTGAGCTTTCTCATTTGGAGTCTTTGCCGGTAAGGCATCCAAGAAACGAATGGTGGAGACTAAGATGTTGTCGAAGTATTGCGACTGTTGGAACTCACGTGCTGTCAACCGTGTGACTGGGCGTCTAGTAACCAGCCTCGGGAGTACGACTGAAGTCAGTTCCTTAGGAAGTGGCCGAGATGAGAGAAAGTTGTTTGTCTGAGATGGTGTGGTAGAAGATGATGAAAATAAGCGTTTGTAGGTCGACGTGCTTGAGTTTGTCTGCAATGGTGAAGTGTGGGGCGAGTTATATAGAGCAATGATAAGGAGGCCAAGGGAAAATAGATCTGCTGACGCTGTTGGGTTCGAATCTAGTACAAAATCAGGGGAGGTGAAGTCCAAGTTTAATTGGACGGAGCGGGGTAATCGGGGGTCATGATTCAAAACTTCAGCAAGCGATATGGGCGTTACTGATGTCGGGGTATTGGAGCCTGCCGGGGGACTTGAGAAAGCAAGCCCGGATATCTTCCAGTCGGACTATTAAATCAGGCGAGATAAGAGTCTGGTAATATATGAGTGGGCCGGAGAACATACTTTAGCATTAACATATATTGCCTCTGGCGTTAGGTTGCCATGTAATAGTCCTGCACTTTCGTGCAAGAACTCCAGCCCTTTACCTATCTGCAGAAGTCCTTTCTGTATTTCTAGTTCATCAATCTCCACTTCCCGCCTTCGCCTCCCCCCTCCTTCCGTTTCCTCGATGACATATCGGCTGGAGCGGCCTCCAACTCCCCCAGCACGTTCTTGTTCATCTTTCTCCGCCAGCAATCCCGCAAGTGAGACGGTCACTTGCTCCGTTGCAAACATGAGTCCTCCATTGCGAGTTTCTTCCACCTGCTCAACCACCTCCAAAATGCTCGGATGCCGCAACCTAGCAAGAGAGCTCGCTTCCTTTTTTAACCTCTCTATGACCTCCTCATGCGCCCGCTTCACCGATTGACCAGCAGATCGGCTGAGGCCACCAACCTGTTCCAGAGACTTTTTGTCAAATACGAAGACTGATACTGCTCTCCCCGTGGATTTCTTCTTCGCATCATAGACCTTCCACGGACCTGAAATAAAGGAAGGGTTAGACGACCAGGTGTAGTTGGACGAGATGTTCGATGTGAATGATTTTAAAGCCGAGGCGAACATCTTGCTAGGAGATCTATCTGATGCAACCGTTAAAGTAGAGCAAATGCAAGACGCATTGCTTAGAGGATGTGTTGTAGACGGGTTCCTAGCTTGATTCACTAGTAGGATTGATTCCAGAGACCGCTGATGCACAAACGAACTGCTGCAATAGGCAAGTCAAGTGAAGCGGAGACTATAGGCCATAATCTCTATGGCTGACGTGGCGCTGAGGCTTGCGAGAAATTCCTGATGCTCCGAGACCAGATCACGGTGATGGTGATGGCGTGGCCTTATACTTCATGTACCCCCCAGTTGCGCTTAGCTTAATTGAGTGCGCGTAGTATTCCCAAAGTATGTACAGTACCCTGGCAAAAGTGTTCGCGTAATATTTTGCTGTGAAAACACGACTTTTTGATTTGACTGGCTACAGAAAACTCCAGCAAGTGTATATAGGCCCAAAACTCACTAGATAGCTAAGCTAACTGATTCTCTTTAACATACTAAATTTTGAATATATATTGCTACTTAAGCTTTGGAGCTGTAGGCTTGCAAAGTTGGTTGGTTCTACTCAATTTTGAAGGGTTTCTCACCAAAAATAAGCGAAAATCTATAAAGTATCTACTTGAAGAACCTACAATTATATAGTATTTTAAGTAGCAGTATATACTCAAATTTTAGTGGCTAGGAGAAAATTGGTTAAATTAGTTACCTCAAAGCTCTCTCATCTATAGCAGTATGTTCCAGTGTTTTGTGGCTAGCTAACCCTAAAAGTTGCATTTTCACCGCAAAACATTACGCGAACACTTTTGTCAAGGTACTGTACGGAGGTTTAGCGACCACCTGCTCGGGTAAGGCGTCTTACTGGGACGCTCTGTCGACCACGATATAAATTCATCACCATTTCTGTTCTCTCGACCTTCGTACTCACCCATCTCCACCTCCATATTGCCCCCTAGCTAGCACTGGATGACGTTGGGATAGTTCACTTCTTTGAAGCAAGGCGGATGTGGTTTTGACTGTCCACCTACACTACTCTTATCCCTCTAGGCTTCTGAGTCTGTCATACTCGCTGGCCCGCTGCCTAGGCGCGCCTGTCGGTCTCAATTCGGCTGATGTCACGGATGTGGTGGATTGATTAGAAGTCTTCCGGTCAATATGCGGAGTCAACAAGACATCTTGGTGATATAAACGACTTACCTTACCCTATCCATCAACCCATTGGAGTTGACCAATTCGCGTCTAGTTAATCAATTCTAATTAGCAATGAGACAGAACGCCTCTACAGGGCGCAGCTTAAAGAATAACGCCCATGCCTCCATCTCTAACGTACATGGCAGGGAGGCAAAAGTGGGTGGCCTAAGAGGAGGTTGAAGTCAAGCATTGTGAGAACGTAAAGAAAAGGGCTAGTTCAAACTATCAACTACAATACAAACACCCTTCCTCCCCTACCCGTTTCTCCGCCGACCCCATCTTTTATCTCTGAATATACATGACACCAAACCTTCCGCACTGAAACCCACGGTCTCTTCTGACCAAGGCTTCCTTTCGTGTGGAAGAGTGACTTGCATCACGAGAACATCCGTTTCCCTGGCTCTGGGTTATAAAGGATCGTAAGCTCAATATCCTTGTAATCAGGGACCTTATTGCTGCCTTTGCATATGCCCTCCATAATAGCGCCTGACCTGATCGGTGGGAATGCAACCGCCAAAGCCAGTCGCAGTCGTTGTGGCTCACGAGAAAAGGTATTAGTGTCTGAAGCCAAGTTATACTAAAGGACAGTCAAGAGGTCGTTGACGCTCAATATCGATTTAGGACCACCCATCGCACTTAAGTTGCGCCCCACGACGAGTGAGCCTCTAATGCACTAGGTTTGATCAACACTCCACTTTATGATTGATGAGGGCCACCAATATACCGCTTGTATCCCTTTGGCTACGAGCTTATTCACCGGACAGCCCGTCTGTTTTAGGTAGAGGCTGAGAAACTTTCAATACGTCTCAAGGGTACTTCTTTTCTTGACCCCTAAGTAGTTTAGGATCAAATGAAGAAAATTCTCGAAGTCTTCTGCACAACGTTATTCAAGGCGTCACTAGAATCTTTCCCGGTATACCTAGAGAACTATTGGAGAGGCTCGATTCGATGCTGCAAACGAGGAAATCTCACGCCTGTTACCCCTTGCTCACCATATCTTACCCGATCTTTATGCTATCGGCGTGAATGGCCTTTACACCAGGGCCATTGACGAATTTCTGGCGCCCTCCCTGGCAATACTCCAGTGTAAAGAGCGAATTTGGTGATATCCAGCGTCTCTGGCTGCGTGCCATAGTCCCAACCGGCATTCATTAGGGTATGAGAAGGAGGGCAGGCACGGCGGAATTTATATATCTTGGAGTCTCTCTTCGACGGCGTGTTCAGTTTCAGAGGACCAATTTTGGAGTTGCAAAAGGACCTTTTTTGACGCCTCCTTTAGCGAGTCGCTGATCCTCACCAGTGTTTGCATTATGAGTACTGAGTACATACATGCACCGCCGATCTCGCTCATGCCCGTTGTCAATCCGCGCTTTCCATCGGCAATTTGTTGACACACCTATAATAGCTACTTCTCCCTCCCGTCAACCACGACGACTCCCCCCCATTAGCCCTTCCTTCACCGTGGTAGGGATTTTTGTCCTGCCTCCAATTGGGCTTATCTTCTCGCCATGCTACGACAACTTCCACCTCGACTTTCGTTATCCATATCTCTAGCTCGATCGCGGTTACAACGGCTAGGGTACTCCGCAAGCTTTAGACTCTACAGCGTAGCTGCTGAAGCGGCCTCAAATGTGAAAGTGCAAGGCATTGACCCTTCTAAATTGACTATAACTAGGACAACGACTCCTAAGACGCTAGTACCTCCGGAAGAGCTTGTTTTTGGTAAAACATTTACAGGTAGCCCTCTTTCCTATCACTACTCTCTCTATTGGGTTATATGTTTTCCTACTAACCCGTGATGATAGACCATATGCTTTCCCTGGAATGGACCGCTTCGTCAGGCTGGCTCCCTGCTCGTATTATTCCTTACCAAAACCTGAGCCTAGACCCTGCGACATGTGTGTTCCACTACGCATTTGAGTGCTTTGAAGGGATGAAAGCCTATAAGGATAAGGATGGACGAATTAGGCTATTTCGGCCAGGCAAGAACATGGAGCGGCTCAACAAGTCAGCAGCTAGAATCGCGCTCCCGACGCTCGAAGGTTCCGCGCTAATTGACGTGATTTCAAAATTTGTTTCTCTAGAGGAGCGGTTCATCCCGTCGTAGGTATTTCGGGTGCGCAGTACATCTTGCTAGGTCTAATATTGACGTATGCCTGGTACAAGTGCTCGTGGGTATTCTCTCTATCTCCGCCCAACCCTAATCGGCACTCAGCGCACCCTCGGTGTTGGTCCCCCTGGCTCGGCGCTCCTGTTTGTCATCGCCTCACCCGTGGGGCCTTACTACCCGACTGGCTTCAAGGCTGTCTCATTGGAGACGACTGATTATGCGGTACGAGCATGGCCCGGTGGTGTCGGAGACAAGAAGTTGGGCGCGAACTATGCCCCCGGAATTGTCCCCCAACTCGAAGCAGCGAAAAGAGGCTTCCAACAGAACCTTTGGCTATTTGGCGAGGAGGGCTACATAACAGAAGTCGGGACCATGAACTTCTTCGCAGCGATCAGGGATAAGGAGACTGGGCAGAAGGAGCTCGTCACAGCGCCCCTGGATGGCACGATCCTGGAGGGCGTAACACGAGACTCGATACTAGAACTAGCAAGGGAAAAGCTCAGGCCTGAAGGGTGGCTAATCTCAGAGCGTAAATTTACTATCGGTGACTTAGCGGTCGCGGCAGACGAGGGGCGGCTGCTAGAAGCGTTCGGTGCCGGGACGGCGGCGGTAGTGAGTCCAGTGCGCAGGATAAGCTGGAAGGGGCGACTAGTAGACTGTGGACTCAAAGAAGGTGAAGAGGCAGGGGAGATTACGTCGAGGATGAAAGATTGGATCGAAGGAAGACAGTATGGCGATGAGGAACATGAGTGGAGGTAAGTTTTATCATCGTAACCTACATTGAGGCGAAACTAACACCTAGCGTGCAGCTATGTGATACCGAAGGACGTGGTATAGAAGGGCCATCCTTGGTCTCATGCGAATATTATTTCAGATCTCTTCTCTTCCAAGGGTGGGCCTTTGCTCTCGGAAGTGCGGTATGCTGTCGAAGGCAACGGTCGAGTCTTCAATGCCATGCATGGATCGCCCATAGCTTTGCTCGATTTTTATAAACCGAATAAATATAAAGAGGGCATACGAATATGAAAGCGGTCGTGTCAGGATCAGAACATAGACGTCTGCCGTCAGAAACTTTTTGAGGTTTATCCCACCAAGCCCTTGTCCCTCCAGATTACGCCGTTCACCTCAATCTGTTCTCACCATATCAAACTGGAAATCCTTCATGCCAACTCCAGTCTGTACAGAAAATGGGCCCTGCAACATCAGGGAGCAACGGGCTGGAGTGTACTATGTACATACAATCCCTGAAGCAAGACCAATCGAATCGACCGGGTCATTATGTAGTACAATGTAAAGTGCGTAAAGCAAACTTATCCAATCAATGCGATAGCTTCGTGTGATTACCTAGTCAATGCTCCCACACGAAGCTGGAGAAATCTAATTAATCCATGACGCCGTTCTATGTTGGCCCAAATGATAGAAAGAGAATCCGCACAGCGGTAGTCCGTTCGCCAATCGATCACCTTATAGAACGCCATTCATAATAAGAGTTCACGTAAAGCCAAATCCTTAAATGGACTCTGTGAAACTCGAGATCCTCCCCCTTCGAAGTTTCTCTACGAATCTCGGTTTGCGCTGACCTCGTTCACTAGCTTCGAGGTCTTGGTCCATGCCCGACGGGCTAATGCCATTGGCTTTGATGTCCGGTATTCCAAAGGTGCCTGGTGCCAGAATCTCGAAGCCTGAATTGACTTTGCGTATCACTGGTATGTATGGATTCGATAAAGGTTGGGAGGCATCAGATCCATGCTGTTTGGCCAACCGGCCCTGGCTAGAATTAGAGTTGTCTTCGCCCAAATTTCGAAGAGGATGGACCTTGGAGCCTGCTGTCTCTTCAACCGGAGAAACACCGGGAGTGGCAAAGGGATTATCTGTCGGTGCAATAGCAGGAGGTACAAGTCCATCACCCGATTTAGGTGGAGCAATCGCGGAAGACTTAGCATTCGTCCGATCCCCATTGGCGGCACGACGGGCCCGAGGAAGAAGTTGCCCGACTTCAGCAGCATGGGACAATCGGTGGCTGTGGAGCGAGTCTAGTTCTTGCTTGCCCTCCGCGGGCGGCCGGGCCTCGGCTTGATTTTCATGGCAGGAAGGATCAAATTGGACTCGTGGAGGTTGGCTCGGGGGTATCGAGTCTTTACTAGAAGCTGACTCTGAGGAGGAGGCTGAACTCCGCTCATACTTCTTGCCCCGCACGGGTCTAGGGTACTGTTGAAGTTGTGCTGACCGACGAGCGCTCGCCGAGGTTGGAGAAATTTTCTTAGGGTCGAAAATAGAGAGAGATGCCGAAGGAATTTGGATGCCGAGTTTCGGTGATGCATATGGCCCTCCGTTCTCAGCAGCTTGTGGATCTGCTTCCTTCTGCCCTTCCAGGCGATCCAATGTCTCCAGGTCAGCGACGATGCCCTGGCTACTGAATCTCAAATGTGATGCATTTCGAGGGATGTATCGCGGACCGACTCCATTGCTAGATGAAAGCGACTGATAAGATGACCGGTCCCCGGGGGCAGGCCGAACAGCTGACTGCGCACCATGCACGGCCTGTGGAATGAATAGGCGAGGAGGTCCGGGAGTAGATGAGCTCCGATCGTGCTGCCGTGAACTTGCGTCTGTGGCATCTGGCTGTTCGATACTTGGTGCCACAACCTCACTAGTAGGCCTGCCGGCTGCGGTCGTCTGGATGGGGCCTGGCTTTGTCCCATTGGATGAAATGCTGGCATTGCTCATGTTCCGGAAGTGCTTAATACTCGGAGTAGCGGGTCTTGATATGTGTACCCCCTCAACCTCAATACCAGCCTCAATGGCTCGAATCCCAAATGGAATACCCTCTCCCTGGAGTTGGATGACGCGCCTACTCTCGCGCATCTCTCGAAGGTGGGCCTTTTTGGCCTCTGCTATGGCTTCGTATTTTCTTAACATCCAGTGATTCCAAGCTACCTTCCCGAGGCCGGCGAAAACTGTAGCGGCCTTGAGAGAAGTCAGCCGATATGACACCCGCCTTACATACACCATAATAGACATACGATGGCGATTGCCAATACCTGGATTATGGATAGAGACATTAGCCAAATAAATGCACATTTCCGCAGCGGACGCAACGGTTACCCACCATGCACATCTTCTCCCACACTTGCATCTTATTCCAGAATGACATCTTGAAGAAGTTAGGAATCGAAGTCAAAATTATTAGTCAGTGTTATCTGATGTTTTGAATGGCGCGGTAATGAGCGACTTCCAGGCCAGCAAGAGCAAAAGAAAGAGAACGCCCGGGAAGCGGCAGGAAAAGAGCACAAAGGGGATTGGGAGAGGAGAGAGAAGAAGCCAAAGCGAAAAAGAATTGTTGAGTGAGTGGGAGAGAAATTGGGCGAGTAAGTGGGTGAGCGGCAAGTGGTACCATGCCCCGTTTAGCGGTACATGTACTCGTACTATGCTGTGGACGTGCAGGTGAGGAATAACAGGATTAAAGAAATGAAACAACTACTACTACGTAGTAGTTAGCGTGTTGCCGCGTGCTGGTTCCGAAAATGGACGGTTCTGGGAAAGGAAGGAAGAATGAGTTTAGGAACGATGCTAAACAACTAGGGTGTTTAAAGTAGAGTACTCCATAGATGCGCCAGGGGATTAAGTTAGTGAATTATTATCAGCAGGCAGCAAGCGGATGGTGTCCAGCCACGGGGAGAAAGTTTGCTAAACCTGTCCAGCGTGTCTGGAGTTGGACGCATTTTCAGTAACAAGACTAGGATAGGCCGGGAACAACCGAATGGGTCGCCATCGCCATCACTGCAGGGCAATGTGCTACAGGATGGGGCCCTGTCATGGTACCTGCACGCACTATCTCCCCACTTTTGTAGGATAGAGACGATGTTGGCACGTATTAGTTTAGATGGGTCCAGTAGAGCGCTAGCACGTTTTCCAACATGCAGACAAACAACACGAGGATGAATTACCCTCTGGTGGGTTTTTAAATCCAACCGGATAGATCAGATGTGGCGTTGCGATGCGATGCAAGGAAGGAGTTTTGGAACCCAGGGTGTTTCGGCGATTTTTCTGACTCAAACATTGTGCCGTGATATGCCGATGTATGTGCGGAGATCCTAGAGTCTCGCACTTGGCCGCGCTAAAAAAAGATACTGCTGCATAAGGTGAACAGAAGCTGCTTAAAAGGTCTCTTCTGTGTATGGAACAGTCCTGCGAGCAATGTGGAGCAGGAGCCAAAGCATTTGCACTCGGGCTGGACTGCTGGCGGTGATGGAGAAAGTATGGCATCGATCCGGCGACGAGCAGTTGATCCTCCGAAGAACCGTTGAAGCGAAGCAAAACCTGACAATGGATTTCTAAACACCCACTGAGGAGTCGACCCCTATGCTATGTACCGGGTATAATCCAAGTGGTAGTTATTACATAAAAAAATAAGACTGAATCACCGCTGACATTGCATGACGACATATGTTCATCCCTTCAGGAACCATTGGATGAGGGGGTTGATTGCGGCGTTTCTATTGGCGGCACGATTCAACGGGATATGCGGTCCTACATAGTACGCGGGAAGTCTTCAATCACACAATATCAAGATGTCCATGCGGCATTGGGAAAGACTCCAGTCTCAAAGCAAAAAATGGAAAATGCAGACGATCAATCAAAATTTTTTATTCAAACGTTGATATGGGAAAAGTTGTGCTTACCTCATTCATTGGATCAACAAGGTTTGGGATAGCCGCCGATCCGACTCGCCGTCCATCGAACAACCAGCAATATCAGTAATACTTGTACAATTGCCGTAGTTTGCTCCCTTTGACCTGCCTTCCAACGCCTAGACGAAATGCCTCTTCGTAATCCTTTCAAGAAGACACCCGGCCTGGAATCGGCTCACGATGAGAATGACCGACCGGGTTCAAGAAGTGGATCAGAACCGGATCTCGAAAGACCACCGGTTTCCACTAGCACAAGGCCTACCGCGCCTTTGAGCATCAAAGGGGGTCGCGAGGAGGAGCCTGACGAGTACAAATTGTGTGGTGTGTTCCCACATTGCCTATCGCCCCGCAATTTGCCTGGACCCGCCGGTCCGCTGCAGACGCGAAGCACGCTGACACCATGTCTGTGTAAAATTTAAGTTGTCAATGACAGTGGCGTCTACCTTCCGGTATGTCTAATCCGGCATTCGTCGGAATCTATATTGTGTAACTGCGAAAAATATATCAAAGGGCTTACACCTAGTCGCGAATAGCCATCGCCACCAGAGAAGAAGAGCTTTTGGCATAGATCAAACGGATCAAGTACGCCGTCGAGCCGGGGTCTCAATGACAACGAGCCGTTTTCCATATCTCGGGAATCATTTGATTCGTACCGGAGATCCTTTGTGGGTCACCCTGCATAGAAGTTCAATCCACAACTGTTGATATACCACGAACAGGATATCTCGGCTCGCTCTCCAGTCGTCCGGTATGATGTGACCCCGCCTCGCAAGAGCCTGGACTCTCGAGCCATGCGACTGCCAAGATCTGTTATGAACGAGAAGCGCATCGGACGGGAGCCACCCACCGCAGAGGAGCTCTTCGAAGACGTTGGGCTGAATGATGAACCCAAGCCAAAGAAGAAGGGGCTATTTTCCCGCTTTGGCGATGCTTCAGACGCGGCTAATACGTCAAGTCCAGCGTCGAATTTCACGCACTATAGTTTCCATTTTAACAGCCGGAAACGAGGGCATAGCGGCCAGGGTGCGGAACTGGGGAAGATCGAGAAACCTCAGGATGCGTCCGAAATCAAGTCGGACGAGTAATTCACTTCGTGGACCTTGCCCAATTCGCCTACTAATGAGGAGGCGATCCCGTACATCCATTGGGGGTGGAGCTTTACGCCTGATTCTTTCACCGCATTGGCTTGCCCGGCGTTACTCTTGGCTTGATGTGATATGCACCTCGTCTTCCTGAGGTTGCTTAATATGATAGTAATTTCGTTAAAGAGCAAGATTTCCAGGCTGCTTTATGTCAGATAACTTTGAATAAATACTCTGAAATAGCAAGGTACAGCTAGAGCTTAAGAGTCGCTTACGCGCTTAAAAGAACGTGTTCCAAGCGCGTCAAACCATCAAACACCAAACAAACGACCAGCTCCAATCGCCGCCAACTACTTGCCATACACTGCATCATCTTGATGGGGATAAAATGGCCGACCAAGCGCCATTCTACCTCTTCAAGGAGTTGCGGCTAAACCTAGAGCCAGCATACCCAGATTCCATCATCACTGTTCGTTTACCACCTATTGGCCAACCTTCACGGGCATCACAACGTCGAGTCAAGCCAAGTGAACTTTCGCCTGCTGAAGATGAGGGCGCATTTGCGAAAAAGTGCCTCGCCACCTCCTCTTCAATATACTTCCGTCGTAACAAGAAGTACCCACGGAGTTTCCTATGGCGTGTATTAGATGAAGGAAAAACTCTCTCGATTCAGTCGGTGGATTTAAGCAAGAGCACTAAACCTACGGTGGATGCTTCTCTGATCCTGCGACTGGTATTCCCGAACGCCATTAGACCAGCAGGCGTGGTTCTGTCAGATTCAAAAGAACATGAGTACTTCAACGTTTTCGCCCTCACTTCTTCGAATGACCTCTATACTTTCACCTTGAGGCCTGAATTTTTCACCCGCGCTTCCGCAATTGACGGCGATGTGTCATTCTGGTACAAGACTTTTTTACCGTCTTCATTCAGCTTCCGGTACCCCCACCGACTAGCTGCGCTCAGTCCTCGGGAGCTACTCATATCTTTGCATGATGGTGGGTTGCTTAGATTGTCAAGGAAGCAAGAAGATGATGGTATTACCCCAACACTTTAGGAGTTTGAGATTTGTAACTGACATTTATACAGGCTCATTCTGGGCGGAATCGTTCCTTAATGATGGAGGATGGGGTTCATCTTTTCGGAGTCTTCTGCCCTGGCAAGGGAGTAACACAATACGATATGGCAACATAAGGCTCGAACAAACCACTCCAACCTCTCTGGCACTTTCCCCGGATAAGTCCTATTTGTTTACTATATCGCTCAACCACACACTCAAGGCTTGGAATCTTGTGAACGGTAGAATTGATGTTAGCAAAGACCTCCTAAACGAAGAGCGCCAGCCGCAAGATACCTCGAAGTTCTTGCTTGACCCATCTGAGACAGATCTTATTGCGGTTATTAACCGGCAAATGAGACCGGATGACCTGTTCTACGTTCTAACCTACTCCCCGATCGGAGCTGGACAGTTCAAATTTTGGGCCGCTATCAAAGATACCAACGGTCAACTAGAACTGGAAGATATATGCCCAGATACTGTGCTGGAACCCCCGACACCCTCTACAGAGATTTGGACATTGGCTCAGTTTAAAGTGGCGTCAACGCCCCAGACCGAACGCATATCACTATGGATTCTATGGAAAAACAATACAAGCTACTGTGTGCAGAATTTGGAGTTTGATCTACGGACGATACCCATTGAGTGGAATGATGAATTCTGGGTCACTGCAGCTACGGAAACTATACGCGACCAGCTGCTACCAGAGCCTTCCGAATTCGAATCTAAAGACTCTACTGACAAATGGGTTGAGTACCTCTTCTACCCAGAAAGATTTACAAAGGCGACCTTGGAAACATCACTCTCAATATATGAACATAGTTTCAGGGCGTTAAAGGACCGAGCATCCTTCAAGGGGAAGGCTCTCGAGGAGCGATTATGCTCGTCTATAGCTGCAACCGTGGCTCTGAATCGCGATTCCGATGGAAATGTAGACTTCGAGCAGTATAGGTCCGATGTCGACTCTCAATGGCGTCGTTTCTATCGTATAGCAGCGGAGCTCGATAAACAACGTGGAGAAGCTGTTTCTTTGGTGTTTGACAAGTACTCAGATCTACCTTTCGTGGTAGCAACCGATGGTGTCACTCTCATTCGCGATTGCAGTGGCACAGAATTGTTATATCACAATCGAACGAATCAGTCATACCATGAGGACATCTTGCAATTCCGAGGCTCGGGGAAGCTTTTGCATAACAAGCTAAAGAAGGACCCCAAAGATATAGCGGGGCTTGTTAATGCTGCTTGCATATTCAGGGAAACATTCTCTAATCGTCTTCTCCACACTTGCCTAGCTACCGCGGAGTTTGAGGCTCTCCGGGAATCGTCATATTCCGTTCCAGACCGGATACAGTCTTTCTATGATCGCTGTGGCTTTGATGGCCAAGTTAGCGATGACGACTACAGTCGACTTATTACGGCATTGGATGTGTTCGGTGGGCTGAAAGCGTTGGATACCAATTTGTTTGTTGCTGTAATCGATTCCATACCATACCAAGTGAGAAAGCCGCGCGAAGGCCTTCCCCTCACAACATTCGGAGGTAAGACTCTTGTTGTAGGTGCACAAGAGCTTATTAACCTTCACTCAATTATCCTTTTCGACCTTCTAATCTTAATCGTCTTCCTTGAGATTGAAGTAGACCGAGAGGAAGAACCAATGGAGTGGTTTGATGCTGGCTCTCTTTATTTCAAGATAATTGGGATGCTACGTGATCACGATGTATTGAAGTGGCTAGCAAGGAGCTCAAGACTGCAAGTTCCTACTCCTACTGGCGAAGACCTAGAGACGAGTTTGAAGCACCTGGAGGTTTCTAAGCTTCGTCAGGACGGGAGGAGGGCGACAGTTTTACAGGATCTCTTCGTGGATTACATGGACCTACCGGTGGCTCGAACGGATCAGACACAGCCATATCTCTTAACGGCCTCTCTCAGAAACACTTTCTATCGTGTTTTTGAGCCAGAAGGCCAGAAAAGCTATTCTAGTGTTACGCTAATTTTATGTAACCTTCTCAAGACCCAAAATACCGGCCTGGCCTCTGAGTTCGTCCGATATCTACCCAATACACCTTGGGCGACGTACTTGAGAGGGAGAGTGCACCTTTGTAAGAGAGAGTATTCAATGGCCGCCGCTTGTTTTAAGAAGAGCGCTTATGGACTACACTCACTATGTAAGCAACTGTGCCTTTTTCCTCCAGCCTATAGGTATGCTGACGCATCTCCAGCCCTGGATAAAGATAAAATGACAGATGAGGATACAGATGGTCTTTTGGATTTAGTTGGGCTCAGAGACTTGCATGACGGACCCCTGGGATTTTACAGACACATTGTTGGTCTCTTTGAGGGGGAGAGAACATACTCTTACGCAGTCGACTTCGCAAAAGTTGCGATACAGTTTGCGGTATTAGCAAGGGCCGACGAGGTTGGCTCTTCAATCAGCTTTTAGAGGAACTCAGCTAACTCACCTTATAGCCTACGGGGAATGTTATGGATGACATTCTCAACCGCCTATTTTATTCCTCCCTCCAAACATCTCGTTTTGATGAAGCTTATTCAGCAATTTCTCAAATGGGGGATAACACACTGTATGTTGTATAACGAGCATCATGTGATTGAGTACTGCTGACTGTTGCATAGAAAGAAACGAGCTATACGTGACCTGGTGGCCTTTATGTGCGAGAGGGGAGACAGCGAAGAGCTCATCAGTCTGCCATTTATTGGCCTCCAAGACGAAGTAGATGAGCAGCTTGTTTTTCATTGTCAGAACACTCTCAGCATCAACTCTGGCCCGCCCTTTCATAAGGTTCTCTTTGCTTGGCGCATGAAGCGGTGCGATTTTCGAGGAGCAGCAAGCATTCTGTACGAACGACTGCAGCGACTTCAAGCAGCCTCCACAGCATCCAAAGACTCCCAAAATACTCCCGTGACTCAGGGTTACCTAACATTGATCGATATTTTGTCCTCGGTCGATCCGGCCCAGGCATGGATTCTAACCTCCACGCGGGTGGTGGACGAAGCAGCAATCGCCAAGCGGGCCAAGACTATATCAGGTAAGCTCGCAACCTAAATAACAAAATGGTCATAGTGTTTTTCTGACGACTTCGAAGGTAACACTGCCACGCTGAAGAGGAAAGTAGTAACCATCGACGATATTCGTAAAGAGTATCAAAAGGAGCTGGATAGGATTGCAAAGATAGAGAGTAATCAGTTTTCATTTATTGGAGGGATGGAAGAAGATGTACTATAGCCGGCTGCAGCAGGAGTTTGTAGGAAAGTTCCACGATCATTTAGGATTCCTTCCTGTATACCAGAAACAATTGTGGCGAGTCCTGGACTGGGAGTAGTGCAAAGTAGCTCGGTAGAGACAATGCACATTGTATTCCCATTCTGGTGGAAGTGGTGGTTGGTTCGAGATTGATTGCTAGTCATGAAATTATTCTAGGCTACACCATTTTGGCTCGTAAGGAGCCCTTCAATAGGCCAAAGAACCCTCGAGACAGCAATCCCGCGACCGCAGATTCCCCACCATGCGCAACATTTCTATATCTCAGCCTAAAGAATCCAATTAGTCAATTTATCGCTCTCCCGCCACCATTTCCGAAACCAAAATGCTCATCGCCACCACCGATATGGGAAAATAAGACAAATCCAACACACCTTAACAGCATACTTCCTCTGTGGGAAGTGAGTCCGCTTCTTCTTCTGCTTCTCCGTTACCTTTCCAGCCTCATTCTTCGATAATCTCCGTCTGATGGCGCGGGTCTGTTTTGCGCGGAGGTCGAGCGGGAGGTACTTCTTGCCCTTGTAGAAGAGTCGGAGTTGAGCGCGTTGGTTTGCGTTGATGACTGTGAGGACTTTGGCGATTGATTTGCGGAGGTCGTGGCTGTGGGGTTTGGGTTAGTCGTTTTTCTTGGTGGTTGGGAGAGAGAAAGGACAGGTGAGGAGGTTGCTGTGGGGCGTACATCTTTGTGAGCTTTGAAGCTGCGCCACCGGCGATCTTCTGTACGCGTAATTGACCCAGCTCGGTCTTCAGGTCTTCGAGCTGCTTCTTAAGGTCCTCCTTATTCTTGCCCCAGAGCTGGGCGGACTTTACTTTTCCAGACGACTGTCGCTCTTCGTCAGCTTTCCTCTCCCATCCAAATCCAAATGGGTTCTGTCTCTCCCATATGAGGCGCTCACCATCTTGAATTAAACTCCCTGGTGTTTGTCGTCGATTGGTTGTTTACGAAGCGTGTCGTCTGGCTCCAAGAGGATATTCGCGAATTCTCGGTACGTGGGACTGTCACGCAAATTGTGAGTTTAGGGCTCGACCTTGCGCGGCTCTCGTGAGAACCGAGACACGTGATATCAGCGGGGGTTAGCGCGACAGGTTCTAAGATATTCATATGGAGCGAAATACGTATCCCCTAACGGTAGCTACTACGACTACAGCCATAGATCACCATGTCTTCTCCCACCGGTACGGGTTGGCCGCAGCTCCGCCAGCAAGCAAGGTCATTAGAGACACAGGTATATCGATTTTCCGTCTAAGTCCCTGAACTCCGACACTGATGTTATCATTTCAGACTGAGAACCTATTCCATACATATTCGCAATTTGCAACGCTTCCCAAGATCCCCCCGAAGCCATCAGAAGGCGAAGAGCGTGTAGAGTCGCAACTACAGGATATCCTCCAACGGGTGCGTTTCCCCCAGTCAAAAAAAAAGCTAACCAAGCGTGCAAACACTTGTCAACTGACGTCATCCCTCCTCTTACCACAGCGAGAAGCCCTCATCGCCCAACTCTCTCGTCTCCTCGACTCCGAATCAACACTCACATCCTCGGCCCTGAAACAAAACAACCTCTCCCGTCACCGCGAAATCCTCCAAGACCACCGCCGTGAACTCCACCGTCTCAAAACTGCAATCTCCGACGCCCGCGCCCGCGCAAACCTCCTCTCCACCGTCCGCTCAGACATC
Organism: Glutinoglossum americanum; assembly: GCA_020080175.1. Lineage (NCBI taxonomy): Eukaryota > Fungi > Ascomycota > Geoglossomycetes > Geoglossales > Geoglossaceae > Glutinoglossum > Glutinoglossum americanum. Next base: position 79,408 of record JAGHQL010000023.1, on the reverse strand, counting down.
AATGCCTACCGCTCCAGCAACCCCGCCGCCGCGGAGGCCGAGTACATGCTCGACGAGCGGCGGCGCATCGACAACAGCCATAACATGGCTGACAGCGTGCTGAGCCAGGCGTACGCGGTCAATGAGAGTTTTGGGATTCAGAGGGAGACGTTGGCGAGCGTTAATCGAAGAATTGTCGGGGTTGCGAGTCAGGTTCCGGGGATCAATGGGTTGATTGGGAGGATAGGGGCGAAGAAGAGGAGGGATGGGATTATATTAGGGGGGTTTATTGCGTTTTGCTTGCTCATGTTGTTGTATTTTAGATAATGTAATGGGAAGCAGCTCCTCTTTTTCAGAGATCGGTCAGACTACGCCACGGTCTTCATAACTTTTTACATTCCGGTTTTTCACCAGCAACTTTGTCGAGGTTTTACGTATTCTTAACAGTGTATAGGATGTTGCGACGAGCTTTTATTCTAATATGTAATATTTGTACATCATCTGCCTATTTAGCATGTCACCGGGGCCTTGTCGTTTTACATACAGTTATACAAGTGATTTTCTTTGTAGCAGGGATGCAGGCCAATTGGCGTTGCATATCCTCTTTAGTTCGAATCTTAGTCTCCTGACACTGGTTTCTTTTTTTTCACAGCAGTCGTTTCTCCTTTCTTTCCACAGATACACAAGCGTCTATCTCAAAGGGTAAACCAACTTGGAGCATTTAATATATGAGATTTAAGCCGACGGGGCTGCGGCTTTAGCTTCAACCGTCTTCTCCGTATCACCCACGACAGCGCCGTCCTCTCGCCGCCTTCTCCACTCGTCCACTAGCCTCCTCACCCCCCTAACCAAACTATCCTTCTCCTCCCTAAGTGCTCTCCCACTCCCAGCCCACCGAATCTTACACTCTCCATCCAGCAAATAAACATACCCGACCTTCCCATTCAAAAACCCAATCGCCTCCCTAATCTCCTCGCTGATGCCCCTACGGACGACAAAATACCGTCTGTGGCGATCACGCGGTATCCGCCGTCGGATACTTGGCATAAAGAGGCGGATCAAACCAGCTTTCAGGGCGTTCTCTTCGACATTGATATCTACCCTCCCCACCACGCCATCGCTCTCCTGTAATGCAGCGCTCAGCTCAGGGTTCTCCCTCTCACTCACAAAGGTCTGGGCTTGGCGTTCTGCCCAGGTACTCGAGAATATGCTGACAATGGAGATCTTATCCTGCAAGACGGGCGTCGTATCGTTGCCGTGGCGGGGGGAGAGCAAGGTACTGCCGTGGAGGTTGGGGAAATAGAGGGCGCGGTCGGCACGGAAGAGCTTGGGGTTCGAAAGGAAGGTCTTGCCTTTGTAGTACCGCATGTTGGTCCACTCGCGGAAGTAGGGTGTGGATATTTTTTTAGTCCTAGATGTGTGGTGAAGGGCGTTAGATTCTTTTATGCATCCTTTGAGATAATTACAACAAGAGAGGATCATATACAATAACTTCCGCTTCTCAAGATGTTTATCGTAATTAAAAAAGTCATCTCGTCGCTGCCTCCAAGTCCTTGTATCTATCCCAACATTCTGCCCGGCTTTTGGTGGTTTGGGCAACCCGAGAGGTCTTCCCAGTGGCTTCGGCAAGAACTCTTCATTGCCATCCTTACTCAGTCCTGGAGCAGAGCCGTTATCCGCGTTTTTCTGGTCCGGGGGGCTAGCCCGAGGTGAGTTCCCAGCAGGAGAAGAGGTACTGCTCGCTGCACGTTTTGATGTGAGAAAGAGCCACCGGGAGCTGCAGAACAAACAGAGGCTCGGGTCTAGGATAGATTGGCTTAGGAGAGCTCGTCGCGGGTCCAACATGATTGAGGGGCTACGGTGGTAAAATTTCCGGTCATCTTGTTTTGCGTACCTACCGCTGACTAAGCATAGACATTAAGAGTATATCAAACGAATAAACTTTTCAAGAGGCACAGATCTATTGTTCGAGTAGATCGATTTTCTAATTGACGTCTAACCAACCAGTATTCGGATGGCTGAGGGCTCATTGGTTAACAAGTTAACAAACCAATACCTCACGGCTATAAAATCCACTTCTACAGTGCGTTTTAGTTGGTTATGAGTGTTCTCTACTCCAGTTATTCTAGGTGGATAAGACTTCATAACCCGGATACCCGTGGCCCTATTCGCTCCGCGATGGTACTCATTAACCGGATGAAAAGTAGTTTGAGCGCCTGTAGATATAGGAATTTATGCATACGTCAAAGCCGCTCTGTTTCTCAATGTTATTTCGTTTAGTTATGAATAGCACAGAAAATACCTCTCCTAATGAGCTCGTTGCTTAATGCAACTGATGTGAGGACATAAACTTTTGAGAGGGCATTGGTGCATGACCCCAGGATTTTCCAACGCCAAGGAGAGGCCGGCCTGAATGCTACCCTACGGCCGAGAAACAATGCCTAACAAATTCTATGCTCAGGCGGCCTATATGGCACCCCAAGCAGTTCGAAAATCCGTTTTTCACTTCCCCCTTCGAGCAAAGTGCCCTGTGTCATTCTCTCCCGGTTTCGCCCCCTGATCACGTCCTTCCACAGCCCGTGCTGGTTCAACCTCATCCCCTTCTTACTTGCCAATAGCCTGATCGATCTGTTGAATATGTCATTGCCAGTGAAGTATATAAGTGCTGCTCCCATCTCCTCTGTTGGAACAAGTAGAAAGTCAACCCTCCTCCATTGAGCTCCTTCATGTCCCGGGAGGCGGGAGGCGCCATGCCACTTGGTTCCATCCATCCTGGAGGTCACGGCAAGACCAACCTGGAGGAAATCCTGTGCAAAGAGTGAGGGAATGAGCTCATCAAGAAGTATATTTCGTAGCTCGTAGACACTAGCTCCTGGTTTCGTAATCATAAAGTCAATCTAGAAAATACCATTAGTATCGTTAGCAGAGCTGAAACCCAAGAAGAAAAACCTCACATCACCGCAAGTTTCCGCCCCTCGTCTGTAAGAACCCATAATAACCACCTGAAGCTGTGGGTCGATGCTATGCGCGGTCGAATTGACAATATCCCCATGCTCTCCCACCTCGGCGCGAGGTATGCGGGTATTGAAGTCTTCATAATGCTCAATGCCAATTCTTTGGTTATCTGTTAACTGTGCGTGGGCGAGCAGATCCTCAAAAGTCCGGTAGCCCTGATTAATCCATTTAGATGCTTGTGCAAATCCAACACCGTATATTCCAAGAAACTTTTCCAGAAGTTTATCAGAATCATCGAGCTTAGTGTTGTCTAGCCGTCGTAGGTGGTTGGTCCAGACAATCTCCTCAATCTTCTGAGCTAGACGGCTCCCGACGAATGGAAGCTGAGAAGCTTCTTCGGCAGTCATTATCTTGCGGTCTTGCTTCCGTAAGGTTGCAATAGCCCTCCTGTATGCGATAGGTCTCCACTGATCTTGAATACGGGTATAGTAATCCGACATTTCCTGCAGGGTTGCAATCGTCTTCGCATTTGGGTTAGTCTCACGGTCATGCCCGTCATGTTTATGCATACACTGAAAAGTGTTGTTCTTGGCCCCTGTCCCGCTTTTGAGTTTCTTGAGAGGAATTTCTGCTTCCTCCTCGTCAGTGTCGCGGTCTACGGGGGGGTGCATCGTCAGTTCATCTTCTTCATCCGTGCTAATCGGCTTGAGCCATGTCAGTCGGATATCACGTAGAGGGATTGTAGGCTAGCCTTACAAGATGTTTGGACTCCTGAGCCTCCTTGATTGCTTCATCTAATGCGTCGCTGGTCGCCTCATGACCAATTTGGGTCGAGAATAGCGGTTGCCGGAGTGGAGCTTTTGGAAGCTGTCGAACAAGTTTCAGTCCGCTGAGCTCTGTATTGCGTGGTGGTGTCTCTGGGGGCCCGATATTTCTTCTTTTCGCAGGCTTCAATGGCAGCGAATGATCTTCAGACTCATGCGACGACTTTGTAGCCGAAGGGGTCACAGCTTCTGTTTGACTCGGGTCGCCCTTATCCACCTGGTAGTAGGGATGGGATGGCTTTATAATGAGCTGGTGCTGAACGCAATCGATGGGATAGATTTCATTGACGAGAACCACATTGTCCTAGTAGGTAAGTAAATGCTACCCGAAGCTGTAGAGATAGACAACGTACAGGGATTGAGCGAATTTTCAGGTATTTAATTATGTCTTGATACGTCAAATACTTGTCCGCGACGATGTGGCTAATCCCATCCGTCCACTCCTTTACCCAAACTGCTCCGTGCTCCATGGCTTTGCGGATCCGCATTCGCCTGGCAGGCGAAATATCGTTGTTCGGAATAAAATCTAGTAAGTCGTGAGCATGCGCTATAGCCAAACGGAGATTAACAGCGGATTCGCCATGGGTCTGTTGTCCTACAGAAATTGAGCCCTTTGAAAACCTGTCGTGATTCAGGTGCCATCTGTAAGGGCAATTCCTTCTTCCTCTTCCCAAGGGACTTTGTGACTGTCTTTGTGACTCTAGATTTGCCCTTCTTTTCAGGTAGTGAGTTCGACATATTTTCCGAGACCACAAAGGCCGGTTCTGCTGGGCGAAGCAGCAGACTTAATTAACACTGTGCGAGTTTGTTCCGGAATGGTATGAGTACGTGCAGTTCCAATAGGACGGCCTATTCGTACAACTTTCCTCCCTTGCTTCAAGAACAACTCGGCTTCACTCAACTCTTTGGCGTCGCCCTCAGGTAAATTGTCCAGACTGTACAGCCTCTCGAAGAACTCCGACTTGCTAACCAGCATGCCGATTGAAAGACATTCTGAGCTTCGAGGATGGACTGCAGCTTTCCAGGAGTCAAGGTGCAGGAATAATGAATGGCTGTTGAGTTTAAATAAGAAATTAAGGCAGTGGTAAGCACGTGGAGCCCAACATGGCCAGAACAAAGAAAATCACCACCGACACACTTGCACACTTCTGTACCGAACGAGGAGCTAGGACGCCCAAAGTATTTAAGCTCAAGCGTAGGTGACCGAGCAGCAAGGCTAGCAGCAAAAGGCTACCAAAGCCTAACGAAAAGACAACCATCTGGTGCCCCCAGGAGGGAGCACGGATTCCTGTGAACATGGGGGACAGCTGACGGTAATCGACACGAAGGCAAGCCAAGGGTAAGTAAAAAATATTGCAGTTTAACGCGTATGAGGAATCGTGCAGGCGCAGACCCTCAACGCGTGAGCATGTGCCACCCCAGGGATGGTTGAGTGACAAGATACGTTACTTTGCACACACAAGTACTCCCTGGTCCTACGTGTACAAGCGCATGGATATTGAATGCGGTAGTGATACGCCAAGCCAATCCGTGTGGGATCTCCAACCCCAACGGGGATGAGTCAACCAGACTAATTCGCGTTCATGCAAGACATCCCGGCGGATCTCTGTTGCTTTGCAATTCGCAATACCCGGCGCACGCAACAGGCTAGCGCAAATTGCGCAATAATGCTCCATCACAGCCGCCAAACGAGACTCATCTAAATTTAACCTTATTCCCGCCATAGGCAGCAGAAAAGGGAAAAGAGTAATGGGTTGGTTGGATGCTGTTACAATCAACGACAATCGAATGATTATTACCTGTTGTGACTACACGCCAGTTTGCCAGCCAATGAGAAGTTCCAAATACCTTTCTACGTCCATGAGAGTCCTGAGAAGGCACCGGGTACATACGTATATGCCCCACAATGTGTACTATCTTAGGGTAGTATATGTATGATGACGCCACCATGTTCTGGGTTTCTTGGGATCTTTTTTATTCATTTGGTATGAATTAGTAGATTCGCCGAAATGGCAGGATCCACAGGGACCAAACGCCTCGGCTTTACACGAGTAGACCCCGATAAACTTTTAGATACAAGCAGTTGGCCCGGGAAATTTGCATCCAGGCGAGTTTGGGAACAACTGCGACCACCGCACCGAGCCTTCGGTGAATGAATGCCTGAGAGATGAAAAAACTGCCAATATGCGCGCCCGTTTGACTTATGCCTAACCCGCCATTTCGCCATTTAAATACCGTGAAAACACCGGGGAATGTAACTAGGAGGAGAGGAAAAAAAAAAAAGGACCGTCCTCTGGCAGCCACAGTTGCAAGACTATGTTGCCCCGGGGTGAGGGAATTTCAAATAACCGCCGGTCCAAAGACAAAGGATCAGAAAAAACTGAATAGCAACCTGCCCTCTCTGCAGCAGGACAACGCTGAGCGCAATAGAGGAAATCTAACGGCCCATGGCGACATGTCGTGCTTTGAACACCACCCAAAAACAATGCAATCTAGAGTAAAAAGCCTGAAGGTAACTAACATTCGTCCCGCCGCAAGAAAGGTATCTCGAATAGAAAACAGAATTCAACATTCCTTCTCTTTAAGCTCATCATTCACGATTCCCAACAGATATGAACAGGATGGAAAAAACCACATTTTCAACATTACCAGCAGAATCCTCAGAGAACACCCTTCGTATCTTCCGTCATCATCATTCGTGGTTGAATCGTAGACAAGGGGTCAGATAACAGATCATGGCAAGCTGTAAGCCGCATTACCAATCACGCCTGAGCATTCGATGCAACCTTCTCGGCCCCCGCAACACCGGGCCCCGAGGCTTGTTTCTGACCCTGAAGAGCCCTCTGCTTCTCCGACTCTACTACTCTCTCATACATTTGTTTCAATGCCGCTCCCCCTACTCCAGGGTTTGGCCAATAGACAGCAACGTAATCCCTAACCAAGTTAGAATGGGCCATTATCAAAACTGTTGGGCGGGCTAGAGCTTACCAGAGCCTCTTTCCAAGATTAATAGCTTCCATAGTTTTGTTTTTCTCATCCCACAAGGTCTTCACATGATCACCGATAGCGAGTAACTCTGTTTTGAGAATCTGAGCCCTCTCTTGCTTTGACCCACGATGGATCTCCTGTGTGGCACGTTGGACACGCTTAAGACTTGGTCTTACAGGTTTGAATAGCTTATGGAGGATTTCATCTCTCTCATGGGGATTTTCACGTCGTTCATCGGGTTTGCTAGCACCATCGCCGCGTTTCTGCTTGGTGTCAAGCTTAGCGTATCCGTTCTCGGTATACCGATTTTCTCGGTGGTCGACCGTTTCATCAGACTTGCGATGCCTCCGTTCAGACTTGTCTCCACCGAACTCCCCATCACGGCGCTTGCGCCTGACGTCAGGCCCGTTAACATCATCGTGTCCACGTCCGTCATGACCATGCCTATCGTCAGTTCTTCGAGCCTTGAGACGGTCGTGGCTATCTAAACCGTTGATCTTCCGACCAGTATCTAGCCGCGCTTGTCCGCCATAGTTGTGCTTGCGCTCGGGGCCATGCTTCGACTCGTGACTGAGCCCGTCACCCGATGTCCGGTACCGCTTTCGATCACGGTCATCGTCACCGTCGCTTGACTTCCTCTTTATGTCAGGCTTGACTCCGTTCTCATTCTGCCCGCGTTTGCTTGGCCTATGCTCGATCTGGCCAAATCTATCCAGGTACATTGGTTTCTCTCTATGGATATTTCTGCTAGATGGCGCAGGCGAATTCGAGACAGATTTCGGTTTTTCCGTCTTTCCAGACTGCATACCGTTCCGCTTATTGTTGCGGTGATGATTTTGAACTGCCTTTTTCGCGACTGCATTTGTTCCATCTGACGTCTTCTCCTTGAGAACAGAGAGTAGGTAGTCGGCCCGACGGACTAAGTGAACCGCGCCGGGTGACTTGGGATTCTTTTCATCTCCTTTAACACGTTCTTCTTTCTTATCAACCCTATGTTCTTCCAGGAAGAACTTGTCTCTCATGCCCAAGTCTAGATCGTCACGAATAGCAACCCAGGCTCCGTAACCGTGCTTATCGATTCCCACGCAAAGCATTCCATCCTCTCTAGCGCCCCATGGACAAGTGTAGTGTGCCGCCTTCGAAGCTTCCGGGATGCGGAAATTCTTTGTATCTGGGACGGTGCGTATAGCCTCTCTAATCATCCTCATTTCGTGGGGACGGGATAAGATCGTCTCAGCGTTGAGACGCTTTACGCCTTTATAGTCGAACAAGACTGCTTTGCGGTCTTTCTTTGTCAGGGGCTTACTACTCTCCTTCTCGGCTTCCTCGAGCCTCTGCCGCTCCCGCTCCATCATGCTAGTGCTCATCTTTGTAACTTCCTCGAGAGTTGCTTTTAGAAGGTCATGATCACGTCCAACGAGGCCAGCGTCTTGGACCAGCTCCTCACCTCGATCCTCTAGAGCTCCATAACGCTGGAATGCCTTGAAAAGGTTTCGAAGCTCTTTCTCGCTGAGTGGCCTCTTTGGATCGAGGTCGGCCTTGTCTTCAAGTTTCTCCTGCAAGTCGGAGGCAGCTGTGTCTCTAACTCTCTTCTTCATAGCACGCTGTTCGCGCTCGTCGCTCGCCGCTTTCCGCTTACGTGGCGCGTTTTGTTCAATGACTTCGGCGAGATACTTCTCATCAGCCTTTTTCTTTTCTTCGATTTTAATTTTGTCAAGTTCGTCCTTGGGGATGATCATGTCCCAGGTGATATTGTCAATATTGACGTCCGTGTATTCGAAACTCTTCAGGAATTCTTCTCCACCATCCGCTTCGCCATCAGGGCCTTCGTTATTCAAGATCTCGCCTTCGGCCAGGATATCATCAAGGTCAACTTCTTCAAGCTTCTGTTGGTTTCCTTGCTGCTCGAACATTTTTTGACCTCGCCGTTTGAGGATACGGGAAAGGTCATCCGCTCTTGTTGGCTCAGCAATCTTTCCGTTCTTGATACCCTTCTGGGTAAGCTCCTTTTTGTCCTTGTCAGTCACCCCCCGTTGTATCGTCAGGTACTCCAGAAAACGCTTGTTGCGTGCTCGTTCAAGGACTTCTTCCTCGACAGTCTCTCTCGCGAGGAATCGATATATGGTGACCGGTTTCGTCTGCCCTATTCGATGAGCACGAGCCATAGCTTGGAGATCAGCCTGTGGATTCCAGTCCGAGTCGAACAAAATGACTGTGTCAGCTGTCATCAGGTTTATACCTAGCCCGCCGGCACGAGTTGACAGTAGAAAGACAAAATCATTACTATCGGGCGCGTTGAAGTGATCAATGGCAAGGCGCCTGGAGCTAGCGGAGATGGTGCCATCAAGACGCTGAAACTGAAACCCGCGTAACCGGAGATAGTCGCCTAGGATATCTAGCATCTTCACCATTTGACTGAATATCAACACGCGATGTCCCTCCTCCTTGAGCCTATCGAGAAGCTTGTTCAGTAAGATCATCTTGCCACTGGACTCTATCGTGATTCTCAAGATCTCTTGTCTTGATTCGCGACCAGCCAAAAGTCGTTCCTCGGCACTTGGAAACATAAATGGATGGTTGCTGATCTTCTTCAGTTCCATCATAATATTCAAAAGTGATTGTTTGTGTCCTTTGGAGCCTTGATTAAGAGCAGAGTAGTTTCTCGTCAGTATGTTCTTGTAATATTCCAGCTGGATATCTGATAACCCTATCCTCATGATCTTCTCTATCTTGGGCGGAAGGTCGTTTTCGACCTTCTTTTTCGTGCGACGGAGGATATACGGCTCAATTACTTTGTGCAATTCCGATAGTTTCTTTTGGGTATCCTTATCGTCCGGTTGAAGGACCATGTCTTCCTCGATTTTAACGACGCCAGGCATAAGGAAATCCATGAGGGCAGAGAGTTCCCCCAAGGAGTTCTGCACAGGTGTTCCCGTGATTAACAAGCGGCTTGGGGCTTTGAACTCCAATAGCTTGCTATAAAGTTGCGAATCTCGATTCTTGAGTCGGTGAGCTTCATCAACGGCCATGAATTGCCATTTGATCTGTGACAGGAACCCGGCATCTTGCAGGATGTACTCGTAGGTAGTGAGGAGAACATGGAACTTCGGACGCTTGGAATTACCGTCCACGAGGAGCTCATACTCTTTAATGACATCTCTTGCCACCTCCTTTCCATTATAAACGACGTAGTTAATGTCGGGAGTCCAGTTATCCATGGTTTCAGCCCAAGCAGGAATCGTGGATAGGGGAACAACGACTAGGAACGGACCTTGCTGTTCTCGGCCATGTCGAAGCCAGTTCATAAACGCAACGGTCTGGACGGTTTTCCCAAGACCCATCTCATCAGCTAAGATGACGTTACGGGACTGGACCCAATTATAGGCGAGGAAATTCAGGCCCGTGAGCTGAAAGTCTCTAAGCCGGCCGTATTTGACGTAAGAAGGCTGTTTCTCGATGGCCATAAACTTCCGCCGGGTAGTGGGACTCGACTCTAACCTGTTCGAAACTGGTACCCGTGATGTTCGATCCAGATAGCAATCGATCTCGGGCTGAGCGATCTCACTAACCAAGGATGCAGCTTCCCAGGTGGAGCAGTCGTAGGTGAGGCTCTTCCCTGCATTGTGGTCAGCAGGCAAAAATGAAGGATCTCATGGAGATAGTGGTGTCTTACATTTTATAAGATATTCACTTCCGTCTTCTCCTTGCCTACCACCAATCACACGTTCTACTTTCATGCAATCACGGAGGACATCAGCGTCCCTCTCCCTATCTAGACTCCATTGTTCTTTCTCTTCAGGAGGCACATCTGGGTCGCAGTGCACATGAATATCTTGAGCAACCACCTTTCTCATGTAATTATCCAACCGTCTGATACCTCGGTAGGATGATAAAGAAGTGGTTGTTTCCCAAGTTGCGTGGTAATGAGCTTTGTTTTGCCATTTGATCTGTCCAAGTGAGGTCAGTGACAGGTCATGCAAGTGAAGCTCAATAAGTAACCATACGAAAAACTCAAAATCATCCCTTTCAAGTTCAGACTCCGGCTTGCCTATGACGTAGTCAGCAGACGATCCTACATGTGTCGAGACACTTACCGATTCCTTCTTTCACCCTGTGATTCAGAACAACGTCAATGCCGGGCACGCTTTCATCCACACCGATAGACCGATTGTTCGGAGTCAGTATATCTGACTCGCCTTCACTCAAAGCCTCATCATCCTCCTCATTGTAGCTAGCGATCTTCGCGGCGCGTCTACTGGAGAATCTTTGCTCAGCATGTGACGGCTCTGAAAGAGTCCCAGCTTCAAAGCGACGTCGTCCTTTCTTACTAGCCTTGCGGTTGGTAGTACTGTATTCGTCGGAATCGGAAGAAGAGGTTGATGAAGTTCGTCTTGCAGGTGTGACACGCCTGGATGCTACACAACGGTTGGGTGTTAGCATAGGATAACGCCGAGTCGTGAAATCACTCAGAGCGCATCCAGAGCACTTACGTTTCTGAGATGTAACAGCCTTACGGCGCTTGATAGGCCTACCACTTACAACGTCGGAAGAAGAATCATCGTTTTCATCCGATGTGTAATCAACCTTACGGACGAGTTAGTCGTGCAACCGCAATAATTCAGGCTGAGATTGCTTACTATGCGCCGTTTTACCCTAGATCGTGACTAGGCCAAATTCATCAGTTAGGAGAACCAAACGACATCATGGTATCCGCTTACGCTTCGTCTAATGTCATAGACTTCTGGATGTTCTTGCATATGTGCTGCAACATCGAATTCTTCTCTCTTAGTAGAAGCTATGGACTGTTGTGATACCGAGCGTCCATCAAAAGCGCCGTTAATTTCAGCGTCCGCCGCAGAATCAACCTCGAATTCCCCGTCTTCGGAACCTGCATCGTTGTCTTCTTCGGAGGAATCGGTAGGCATAGACGCTTGGTCATCCTCCTCAGCGGCAGTATCAGGGTGTGAGACGGTCGTTGATGAGTATGCATCAACATTTGGCGGTTCGTTAATCTCAGAGAGATCACTATCGCTCTCGGTGTCAATGTGGATAGACGTTATTTCCGCGAGCGATGGTACACCATGCTGTGGAGGATTGAGAAGTGCCATATCGTGGCTCGGGGGATCTAAGAGCATGCTGCCTGCTATACGACGACGATGTTAGCACAGCCAGTGTTGCACGACAGGCTTCGGCAACTCCGCTCTATCTGGTGGATGAAGATCTGACCACCGCGACCCAGAAACATGTGTTGAAGGCATGGGTAAGAGCAGGAATGGTGACTAATTTGTGTTTTGAGATGGACGGAAGCAATTTGGTGATGGACGAGATGAAAAGCAACTCGGCCATTGAGAGAGCGACGACGCAGTAGCGGCGACGAAGGAGCACTGTAGCTGAATGAAGACCGCTCGACAGGTAGCCTCGACTCATCAAAGCTCAGACCCGGGGTAGTCATGATAGTCTGGGATGTTATGTGATAGTATTTTGATAGATCCATAGAAGATCGGCCGAGCGACGAAACCTCGGTGTCTGGAGCGGCCACTTGGACTTTGAGCAGTGAAAAAGTAAATAGACTTACAAGCCATGATAGCTAGAGCCTCCAGGCAGCTGTATCGAAATTATCGTGGCGGTTGGTGCAAGATGGTCAGAGAAATAATGAGCTGGGGAAGTAACTTGATGAGAGAGTGGAGTACATGCGAAAGCGAGAGCGAAAGAGGTGAAGGCTGGTCGGTGGTAGTGCGGGAACACGAGCGGCTGTAAGTTCTTCGCTTAACACCCCCGACAGCACGTGACTGGGCAATTTGGTGCATCGACTGCACACCACAGGCAATTAATGGAAAAGGCCAGACATAGAGTGGATGAGTAAACGCGCCCTATCAGAAGGCTTGTTTTACAAAAACTCGTAAACCCGACAATCACCTGACTTAGTGCTGTACATACGCCGCCCTTAACAGTATACTCTTCCCCAGTAGTAACAAAAAGCTAGTCACAATCTCAACAACGCTCAGCCAACTTGCCTAGGATATTTCCCTACGGAGTCTTACAGGAACAGCAACGACAGCCGCCCTCCGTAGTACGATCAAGGTAGATCAAGAAATACGCTGCAACTCTCCAGAGAGTTGTATTGTCAAACCTGAGAGACACAGCACGATCAAGCCCGTTATGTCGGACAAATTAACTCGGTATTGCCAACCTCCCATCTCAGAAGGCTATGCTGACTAGCATGCAGAATCGCTATAGTAAACAGCGACAAGGTGCGATACTGCCCACTAATTATCCTTCTCTCTCACTCCTATGGTCGCTATGCCCCGCTACCCCACCTTCATTTCAACAAAAAATATCATTGTGCTAACAGTGGATACCAAAATGAATAGTGTAAGCCTAAGGTAAATTTGTTCCCCTCCCTCAGCAGTAGCTAGTCTGGCTCTCTAACATTGTCAAAAATGGTAGAAATGCCGGCAAGAGTGCCGCAAGTCATGTCCTGTTGTGCGGACTGGGAAGTTGTGCATCGAAGTCACACCTGAGTCAAAAATTGCCTTCATTTCGGAACGTCTCTGCATTGGCTGCGGCATATGCCCTAAAAAGTGCCCTTTCGGTGCTATCAATATCATCAACTTGCCTACCAATCTTGAAACCCAGGTCACCCATCGCTATTCGGCCAACAGTTTTAAGCTCCATCGTCTACCTACACCCCGACCGGGACAAGTTTTGGGCCTGGTTGGGACCAACGGGATTGGGAAGAGCACCGCACTCAAAATTCTCAGCGGGAAATTGAAGCCAAATCTGGGCAGATATGACAACCCACCAGACTGGGAAGAAATTCTAAAATATTTTCGGGGCTCTGAATTGCAGAGTATGTCTCTGAGGCACTTGTGGGACTAAGAGCCGCACTAAGAACAAAGTAGACTACTTCACGAAAGTTTTGGAAGACGATTTGAAGGCCGTCGTCAAGCCCCAGTATGTCGATCAAATTCCGAAGGCAGTTAAAGGCTCAGACCGGACTGTCGAGCAACTTTTGAATGCACGCTCTCAAATGGACAATCTAGAAAAGATCTGTGATGTATTAGGTGAGGGCTACCTAGTCGGAAACTGAAAAGGGCGGGAGGAGGCTAACATGAACACAAAGAGCTTAAGCAAGTCATGGATAGGGATATTAATCTTCTATCCGGCGGAGAGCTTCAGAGGTTCGCCATCGGTATCGTGTGCGTTCAGCAAGCTGACGTGTAAGCTCTCTAGCAACCTCAGGCATGTTTAGAACCTAATGTTAAACAGTTATATGTTCGACGAGCCTTCGTCTTACCTCGATGTAAAGCAACGTCTTAATGCTGCCAAGACCATTCGCGATTTGCTTCGTCCGGACGACTATGTGATCGTCGTCGAGCATGATTTGTCTGTACTCGACTATCTTTCCGATTTCATCTGTGTGCTTTATGGGAAGCCCGCCGTATATGGTGTTGTTACCCTCCCTGCGTCAGTTCGTGAAGGAATTAACATCTTCCTTGATGGTAATATACCGACGGAGAATTTGCGTTTCCGGGATGAGTCACTCCAGTTCCGTATCGCTGAGGCTGGAGATGAATATCTTGTCGATAAATCTCGGGCGTTCAGCTACCCCGCAATGAAGAAGACACTCGGTGGTTTCCATCTTACCATTGAGCCAGGGCAGTTCACCGACTCAGAAATAATCGTTATGATGGGAGAGAATGGGACAGGGAAGACTACTTTCTGCAGAATGCTTGCTGGGGCTGAGAAGCCCGACGGACAGAAATCAGTACCTCCAATGAGCGTCAGCATGAAGCCCCAGAAGATAACACCGAAATTTCAAGGCACCGTTCGCCAGCTCTTCTTCAAGAAAATCAAAGCTGCATTCTTGAGTCCTCAGTTCCAGACAGATGTGTACAAGCCTTTGAAGTTAGACGACTTCATTGACCAGGAAGTTCAGCATCTATCCGGCGGCGAACTACAGAGGGTTGCTATCGTCCTAGCACTCGGAATTCCAGCGGATATATATCTTATCGATGAGCCAAGCGCGTATGTCCCTACTATTAAACATCTGGCGAGACCCCCGCTCATCCGCGTATAGGTACCTCGACTCAGAGCAACGTATTATCGCTGCTCGTGTCATTAAACGCTTCATCATGCACTCTAAGAAGACAGCCTTCGTTGTTGAGCATGATTTTATAATGGCAACGTACCTGGCCGACCGTGTCATCGTCTTCGATGGCCAGCCATCTGTCAAAGCTAGAGCAAACACGCCTGAAGGCCTCCTTACGGGTTGCAATAAGTTTCTGAAGTCCTTGGATGTGACCTTCCGCCGAGATCCTAACTCGTACAGACCACGGATCAACAAGCTCAATAGCCAGTTAGACCAGGAGCAGAAGTTAAATGGCAACTACGTAAGACCCTCCTTAGCCTACCTCCTCCTGTTCAACCGTTCTGCATTCAGTCTGATTCTTAATGTAGTTTTTCTTGGAAGAGGAGAGCTGAAAAGGGCAACCCACGAGATCGGCAGGAGCATTTCGGCGTTTCTCCCGGCGTAACAGCATCTCCTGAGGACGGAAATCAAGAGGCAGCTGGCACTAGCCTTGATGATAACGGAGGCAGTGGCGGCGATGACGATGACGACAACTATAAAGTGGTGAAGCAGCCTAAACGTCACCTTGCAAAAACATCAGGTTTGGACGGAATAGGTGTTGTTCTTCGAGGGGTAGGTGAGCTGGTGGCTGCTCTGAGCATATTTCACTAGGCACATGCATTGGAGGATAAAAGATCGCAATGGGCTTTCTACTACTTTAGGTGCGGCTACGTAAGAGGGTAATAGAATACAGGAGACATAGAGTACAATGACTCAAAACACGCAATTAAGCTCAACTCCGTAACCGTCGTAGAGGTCAGCGGGCAAAGGGAAATATTGACTGTAACTGGTAACGTACTGAATAACTGGCGGAGAACTCATGTTCCCCGCCCCCTGGCAAAACTTGTTCCTGTGGGTCTGTGATCTATGTGGTGAATATCCGTTACGGTTGGAAGCTCTATTCCTCTTCAATTTCCCCTTCTTCACTACCCGAATGAACTGTAGGCTCTTCCTTGACAGTCTTTGGTGGAGTTTTAGATTTTAGACGTCTGGGAGGGGTGCGCTCACGAGGTGTTCTTTCCCGACGAGATCTCTAGATTATAAAACAATTAGGCCTGCATGGATTTTGGGTAAATTGAGTGACCAAACCTTCGAATCTCTACCGACACTCTCCGCATCACTGTCGCCTCTCTGTCTCCTCCTAATAGACCTCTCTCCATAGTCAAGTTCGTCTCTCGAACCCCTTGGATCTCCTCTGGACCTATACATTCTCTCTCGTTCTTCCTCTCTCTCCCTTCTCTCACGGTCATAATGGCTCGAGGCTTGTCTGCTAGTACCCCTATCTCGATCACTGCGCTCGCTACGGTGGTGAGGAGGACTCAGCCCGCTTGCACTGGCCTTCCGATACTGCCTCTCCCTGTCTGCTATCGCTTTCTTCCTATCCGCCTCATACGCATCGGGCTCTGGGGTTCGGCTTAGACGGTTCGACGGCTCGCGGTGGCGAGTGCTGCGATTAGCGTATCCATTTCGCACGTCGCGGTCTCGCTCCCGCTCGCGCTCACGATGAGCAGGTCTGCTATCACCGCGATCCCTATCCCGTTCTCTATCTCGCCTACTTTTATCTTTCTCCACATCTTCTTCTTTCTCCTTCAGCCGGCGAATGACCTTGTCAAAAGCTGTACGACGCAAGTCATCCGATTCAAGAACACGATATTCTTCTAGGTTCTGAACGCGAGCACGTACTTGATCCCAAGAGTCGTTGCTTCCAACCGGTGGCTCCAGATGCTTGATCTTGGAACGAAGAGCATCAACAGCGCGGCGTTGGTGACGCTCAGCCTGATGTTTATCATCTTCGCTACGACGAACGACCTTCTCATGGAGCTAAAAGCGGTCAGTTACTATAGGGGCCGAGAGAGGAATCTGAACCCACATACCCTCTCAAAGATTAAGAAGAGCGCGTCGCGATCAATGCTAGCTGTACGTCGATCAGTTTGCACTACAGATAAAAACTCATCGAAAGTAGTCTTCTGCTGAATCTCATATCGCTTGTCCTACAGGAGGTTAGTAATATCTAAACCAGTTCATAAGACTCAGATACTTTACATCTAAAACATCAATTACTTCGTTCCTCTTCCCTCGCAATCCGCGCTCTTCTTCCTCAACAACATCCCAGAAAAGGTCAAGAGGCGTAGAGCCGGGCTGACCCAGCATCGCGATGTATGTGTCATCGTTTTCGATCAACGGGTGAACCTGCATCCACTTTGTGCCTGCTTTGATCTTACCGGCTGCTCGTAGCTTTTTCAGCAACGCTATAAAATGATCCCTATTCTGCCGTTCCCTCCTAGCTTTCAAGTTCTTCGTTTGCTGACGCGCATCGTTGAAAGTGCGCTCAAGGGACTTTATATGGCTTTCAAAAGCAGTCAATATATCTGATTTAGTAAGGAACTTGAACTTTTCTTCGCCTTGGAATCGCCCATGGGACTGAATTATCACTTGAGCATCCGACCAGCGCGTATACGGCTCTAGATCCAATGCTCGCAAGATTCCGATTAGGTCGTCCATAGCAGCCTTTCGCATAACATTCTCATACTCTAAAGTAGCCTTACGAAGCTCAATAATATACTCCTCAAAGAGCTGTCGCCTCTCGGCGTCATCGTTCGTTGATCTGAAAATGGTCTCACCCTCAATAATGGGCCGGGCAGTCTTCCACCTGGTATAATGTTTAATTTCTGGATGGCTCCTTAGCATGGTCCCAAAATCGGCTCGAAGCTTCGCCATTCTCTCTTTCGTGCGCTCTTTCTCCTGCATCCTTGCTTCAACCGTAAATTTCTCGAACGCAGCCTTGCGATCTTTGGGGTCTTTTAGGGCTCGGTACTGTGGGTCTTTGATGATTGCGCGCATTGTTTGTTCCCACGTCCAGTCTGGTTGGACTCCAGCACGGCGTAAGAGCTTTAAGAAAGCCGCCTCTGCCTCCTCAAGGGATGCGTATTCAGGGTCCGGTAGTTGTGTCGCCGCCCCACCCATGCGCGTCCCATTCATGTCTATATGGCTATACCCTGCTGGACGATCCAGGTTCTGGTGTTCGTTCTGATGCTGTTGAGGTTGTACAAACGATGCAGTCCCACCTGCTACAAAAGTTTGTGACCTACAGGAGAGGTTAGTGGAATGCGAGATGTCGTTGCATTACAACATACGGAATGGTAGATCTAGGAGGAGGCAAGCTTTGAGCCAGTGCATTTTTATAGATCTCAGGCATTTCCCAAGAGCTCTGTTTCGTTTCGGCATTGTACCTGATAGCAGTTAAGCCAAAGCCAGCCTCTAGATGAAGGCAGAGATCCTACCAATACTTCCTTCCTCCTTCTGCAGTATATTCTTTCCATGGCTGATTCGATAATGCCCGCTGTACAACAACTAGTCAATGTCATAGCTAAGTAGATGTATTAGCGGTATTCCTACCTCTGCCGAAGTCATTAGTTCAGGAGGCCTATTCCATTGAGTGGCTTTCGTTTGCGTATTATAATAGTAGGCTCGACCATCGGCGTTACGAGCCTCCTGCCAGAGGCTAGGTGCGCCTGAAGCTCCATTGATGCTGTTCATGGCTTCCTCGGCCACCGGACACGGTGCGATCACTGGTCAATATCCTAAAACTCGACGGACTGGCGTAGTAGTGTTTACCAGATATTGTTCGCTGGCGAGATACGAAGGGAATGGGAATTCTGCAAAAAGCGAATCCACGTGACATCGGATCTAGACCTTGCGCTCTCACGACCTGAGGATCTTTCACTATAGAAAATTCAGCTCCAACAAGTCCTGGCTATAATGCAGGTAGCATCTTCAGGGGGTGGCGAAGAGCTTATAGAAAGCTCAGTGTTGGATACTATCATCCCCCATGGTTCTAGCGTCAACATAGAGGAGATTTTAGGGAATCCTGAGTGCTATGGTGAAGACGCAAGCATATCTCTACTCCCCACGATCAAGCAAAGGCGCCTACTCTACTTTGGTATACTGCCTACCCTAAGTGCCTATCCGAATTTGGTCTCTTACTCATTAACAGTTATATAGATGAATTAGTGGCCGTTTACGTTATCCTTCGGACCACATACCTCGAAGAAGATACTCTCAAATCGTACCTGTCCAGGTTAACCATAACCCTTGAAGCTCATGCAGTTAATAAGCAGCAGCAACTGCCCATGGAAGGGCAGTCTTCTCATGCAGGTCAATTTAAAGAACTTATTTATTCGGGTAGAATTCAGGATTTCGAAGACCCGCTTATTATTGTACATGGTCCCGGAGAAGCGGGCAATGGGGTCGAGAAGAGCCACATCGTGACTGTTTGGAAGTTGAACGTGTTACTTAGTATGTCTGGGTCGCAAATCTGTGGGGAAGACGGCCGCTAATCATCGTAGGTCGGCCAAGAATCAGGATGCAAAACGTCATAGTCGTATTCGCCGCCTCAGCAAACCTAAAACCGGTAGAACAAACCAAAGCAGAAGATATAGAGGAAGAATACCTTCCAAGCCAAACTCCATCTGATCTCAATTTGCTCGAGTCTTTCAAAGATGGCCCTGCGTGGGCATCCATCGCTCCACATCTATCGGCACTAAAAGTTTCGAGAGTGGTCCCAGCTACACAGATAACCAAGGAATTACTAAGGCCACTAAGGAATATCTCGCAACGAACATTCCGAGCTGTCCCAGCCGTCAGCTCTCGTGTGAGGTATTCAAAGCTAAACACATACGCTAGCAACCCTTCTATAATCGCGTCTCTAGACTTCGATGTTACACCCTTCGCCGACTGTAGTGTTGTGTTGGACTGGGTGAACCTTGAATTAAGTGGAGGCACTGTCGAAGCACTTACAGGCCCCCACGGCTCCGGAATTCCCCTCACTTGCAGACCAAGAGACGACGTCACATTCTTATATCGGCTCACTCCTGATGGTATCATAGAGACGGTCTCTCATAAATCAAATGTTCGGAGTTTGGAAGTCTCTATCACCGCAGTCGCATTGGTAACAGAGGATTGTCATCCGCGCATCGAAATGAAATGGCGAACAAACGTCGACTTCTCTGCTCCCCTCAATCCTAGTTTTAGTGGACCGAGTCAACATCTGCAAAGAGTAAATCGACCCTCCAACCTTCCAGTAATATCAGCCGCAGGGGCTACACCCTCTTCAGTACCCACGACAATCGGATCCCGTCCACTTACCCTTGGCGCAGATACGCTACCCTTAGGAGAATATGACCATCAAAAATCGGGATCTTCAGGCGACTTAGGTCTCACTATCACATTCTCCGGGCCACGGGATGTACATGTTGGAGGGGTTTTCCAATGGGAAGTTTTCATCGTAAATCGCTCCAGTAGGCCTCGAAAGCTTGCACTAGTTGCGATTCCCAAACGAAGAAGAGCAGACACGAAGAGATCGGCGCCACGGCCACCATCTACAGGAAGCGGACGCAAGGTAGGCTTAGTGACGGATGCCGTCGTGGATGAAAACATTATATACGCAATGCAGAGAAGTGCGGTTATGGAACCTGCGGAGTTGGTGTGCCTGAGCGCTGATGTACGGATCGGGTAGGTTACTCTATAACCTAACTACCTAACTCCCTTAGCTAACAGTTTGCTTCAGACCTTTAGCACCTCTAGCCTGCCATACAGGAGAGCTGAGATTTCTTGCAATGGCGTCCGGAGTCCTAAGCTTGGAGGCTGTGCGAGTAATAGATCTCTCCACACAGGAGACTGCAGATATCCGGGACCTACCAAGCATCGTTTCGTTGCGAGCAGACCGGGTGAAAATGCCGTGTCGATCTATAACCAAATCGAACGTTTACCCAGGGAATTCCAACCCATAATAATAGGAATAGATAGATGCATACATGTATCACACGCATAGAATTGGAGGTCAGGAACACTTGAGAATCTATACCCGCTCAGGCTGGAGCATCGATTTCATTTCCTAAATATCGTTCTCCCTAATTTTTTTCAAACAAGAACTAAGGGGGTAGATGCACTAGATCTCTGGTCTTTTAGCAGCAGGTGCTCTAGGTACGGAATATGCAAGGAAGCGCAAGCACCATACATAATCCCGAACTGGATGATGGGGAGAAGTTATATCTATATGCCACCTAGAAGACAATCACGGAGTGCCTAACCCAATTTCCCCCAAACTTTAGGTTAGCCTTGAAAATTAATTCTACACGGCTCATAATTGGTGCACCTTAAAGGAATTTGTTCTTCATTATGCACTGAAATTTCAGCATGCTTGCTATAAAGGCTAAGTTCGGCTGATTCATTCCGTACCGAATATCTATTTATTTTATCTCGCGTTCTGGTGTTGTCCTTATGGGGTAAAAGTAACATGGTAGTTACAGCCGCAATCGGTCGCCTATAGAACGAGATCACCGAGCCGTCACTCTTCATCATTCTGCCGCACTCCCACCAGTCGTCCTTGCCCATAGCCTCCTTCGCTATTATTTTCCACGATGCCGAATGATGTTGCAAGAAACCGTTTTCTTAGGGTGTTGAATAGCAAGTACATCTATGGGAGGATTGTGAGTGCCTCACTTGATAAATACTTCACCTACTCATGGCAATGATTGCCGGTCTTGGTAGTGTAACTAAAGGTCTGGGATATTTTCTAGCCTCTATTGCATTGCATTGTATTGTTGGTCGAAATAGTGGTAGTTTCACGGCTGGTTTCGAAATTCAACTCTTACTATGCAGACAAGCCAGGTACGCCGGCCAGTATACCTACCTTTATGGGATCTGTACTGACGAAAGGTGGCTGTGGCAGTTTTGACGATGATGGTCACGAACTCTGTAGGTTCTCCCACATACACAGTTTCCTACCAATACAGCCTTTATCTTGACAATGCCCACCGGTGGATGGTTAGTCAAATGCTAACGGTTTCGTTTGCGAAGGTGCTAGCGGGTATTGCCGACACTGTCGCACAACTGATAACTATCATACAGCAACGCGCTGCCCGGAAACTAGGAGGCCCTCAGAAGGATGATTTCATCGCCATCGAGATTCACGATCTCGACAAGAAGAACCCACTGCCCCTAGGCGAACACACTCTAGCATTAAGGGATCTTCCGCCTCCGTTCAATTTTGAGAGATTGGCGCGATTTATGGCCTATGGCTTCCTCATGGCACCAGTTCAGTTCAAGTGGTTCCAGGCCTTGTCCAGAGCGTTTCCGCTCGTAAAGGGCAGCAGGACAGTCTCTACGCTACAGAGGGTAGCTTGTGATCAACTAATTTTTGCGCCCATTTGTAGGTTATGCCTAACATAATGTTGAACGATTTACTGATGGTATCTAGATCTAGCATGCTTCTTCGCATTTATGACAGTAGCAGAGGGGGGAGGACGCCGTGCCGTGGCCAGGAAGTTCCAGGACGCGTACTTGCCCGCATTAAAGGCCAACTTTATACTTTGGCCAATCGTTCAGGTCATCAACTTCAGAGTCATTCCGATTCAGTTTCAGCTCGTAAGCCCACATTTAAACATCTAGGTTGGGGATGATCTCGCTAACAACGTAACCTGTAGCCACTCGTTTCAACAGTTGGTATTATCTGGACGGCATATCTGTCATTAACCAACGAAGCGTAAGCATGTTCGGTTAGTTTCCAACTCCACGGAGGTGTTTCTATCTTCGCATGAGCTCAGTACAGTATCTAAAATTCTTCATGTTTCCGGAGTGACGTTCTTTGATGGGATCGAGTACACGGCATTTGGAAGGTCTTCCCACTGGTTTTTTCTTCTCCATTAGTGCTTAAGCCCATGGCTCGTCTGAGGTACGGTGTCTGGGTGTCTCGTTCCTTTCTCTCTTTGTGTCGGTACAATTGCATGCTGGGCCCTTTTTTTTGGGCTGTTACACGGAAGATGGGGCAGGGCGCAGGTTCACATGGCCAATATTCCCCCGGGGGAAAACGTTGGAAAAATTGCGAGACGAAATTCGGGAGGATACTATCTAGTTATCCTAGTTTGTGAGGGGATATGGGGATCGATCGGTAAACACGGATGATGATTTTCCGAGTTTTCAGATCGTTCCGTTTGTTCGGAGCGAAGACCCCACCAGAGATGCCCCCACATGCCACATTGAAAACCTTTTCACAAAAAGAAATCCGGGACCACCCGCTATTTATACTAACCCAAGCTTGCCCTTCGTCCTCCCTCCTCGGATAACCATCTTTTGATCAAGACAAACAAAAGTGTAAGATCATTGCCTCCAGTGACATTCTGATCTTCTTGTCTGCCCTACTGTGTTATTCGGTCCGACGATAAGAACCTTCGCATCCACAATGTCTCTGTCCAATAAACTTGCGATCACCGATGTTGATCTCAGGGACAAGCGTGTCCTGATCCGAGTAGGTGTTAACAGAGCAATTGAAACTACTGCCCCAACATTCAATGGGCTTTCCAGTGCTAGGCTGACACTTGGCTTTCTTCACAAGGTCGACTTCAATGTCCCTCTAAACTCCGAGAAAAAGATTACGAACAACCAGCGTATTGTGGGTGCTCTCCCTACGATTAAATATGCCATTGAGCATCATGCGAAAGCCATCGTCCTCATGAGCCACCTTGGCCGGCCTGACGGGAAACGAGTTGACAAGTATAGCCTAAAACCTGTGGCTGTGGAATTGGAACGGTTGTTGGGGAAGGCTGTCGTGTTTCTTGATGATTGTGTAGGCAAGGGGGTTGAAGAGGCTGTAGGGAACGCAAGTGGAGGACAAGTCATCCTTTTGGAGAACCTGCGCTTCCATGCAGAGGAGGAGGGCAGTTCCAAGGATAAGGACGGGAAGAAGGTCAAGGCCGACCCTGAGAGTGTGAAAGAATTTAGGAAAGGCTTGACAGCTTTGGGCGATGTTTATATAAGTGTGTTTACTCTCCTCCCAATCTCATGGGTTCCTTTGCTTTGCTAACCAAATTTCCAGACGATGCATTCGGAACAGCCCACCGTCCCCATAGCTCCATGGTTGGCGTTGAACTCCCCCAGAAGGCGTCCGGGTTTCTAGTCAAAAAGGAACTGGACTATTTTGCTAAGGCGTTGGAGAACCCCCAGCGGCCTTTCCTGGCTATCCTTGGCGGCGCGAAGGTCTCTGATAAGATCCAGCTGATTGATAATCTTATTTCGAAGGTCAATACATTGCTCATTTGTGGTGGCATGGCATTCACGTTCAAGAAAACACTGGAGGGCGTTCAGATTGGGAACTCGCTATTTGATGAGGCGGGTAGTAAGATTGTTGGCGGGGTGCTCGAAAAAGCGGAAAAGCACGGAGTGAAGGTTGTGTTGCCAATAGATTATATCACAGCAGACAAATTTGCGAAGGACGCTAAGACTGGATACGCCACCGATGCAGATGGCATCTCTGACGGATGGATGGGGTTGGATTGTGGGGAGAAAAGCATTGAGCTGTTCAAGGAGACAATAGATGAAGCCAAGACAATCCTGTGGAATGGGTATGTATCAGCCGTTAGGAAATTGGCGGCGATAGCTGATAGAGCGCCGATAATGCTATAACAGACCCCCCGGAGTGTTCGAGTTTGAAGCATTTTCCAATGGGACAAAGGCTACACTTGACGCAGCAGTGAAGGCTGCTCAGGGTGGCAGGACCGTCATCATAGGTGGAGGAGACACAGCCACGGTTGCAGCACAGTATGGTGTCGAAGAGAAATTGAGCCATGTTTCCACCGGAGGAGGCGCGTAAGTTATCCCTATTGTAAAATCCCCTTGGCCAAACTAACATTGCATGGACACTAGATCGCTGGAGCTGCTAGAAGGAAAGGAGCTTCCTGGAATCACTGCACTTTCGGTGAGTGATAACATTTATTAAAAGGCACCAGCAAAGTATATGCTAACTTGGTTATCCCGGTGCAGAGTAAGTGAGATGTTCATCTCTAGCTTTATTAGTGCAGCTTTGATGAGTTACTTTCTTCTATATGCGGAGGTTGCATTCTTGAAATGGCTCCTAGCCTTTTGAAGCTTCGTAATCGGCCGCGGTGTGGTATTACTAGCTTCGCAGTTTTTTCCGTATGTTTATATAGATCGCGAGCTAGGAGGGTCTCAAAAACGGAGCAAAACTACTTAAGAGGCAATTTAGGCATCTGCAGTCAGTGAGGGGATGCGAGAATGCCCCGCTATATAGTCCTGCAATTGGCATTCACCGGCCATCCCGCAGCTCCTAAGAGTTCTTCGTCTTCCAAGAGCATTCATCGTAGCAGGGTAAGTACATTTGAGGGTAGCAATAGTAGCATTTCGCAGGAGGGTAATACCGAAGGACTTCTAGAAAACGTTCCGAGTGAAAATGGCCTGCTCCAGACCAGCCACTCAACCGCTGCTCTCACTGTCATGCTCGTTTATTCGCTTCCACTTTTTTCAATTCCTCTCTATCATGAAACCGCCGTTGTTAGTCACGGATCCAACACCGATTGGAGTCGGAATTGTGGCATGTCGGAAAAGACTCACTTCAGTTGTGCAGAGAACTCTTCGCTTGAATCGTCGTCATCCCAACTCTCCTCCCATAAGTGAGCATTTCCGCTGCCCGATACTTCCGCACCTTCCGTATCCCAGTCTAAATTCCATGAGCCGCCATCAAAGCGCAAGTGGACAAATTGAAAGGACTGTATACCCTCTAAAGGAAAGTCCTCAAACTCGTCATCCTCTTCCAGGGTGCCAGCAGGTTTCTGCTGTTCTTTGTTGGTCTCTGTCGTCGGCTTAGAAGCGTCCTTGCCCGTTTTCGCCTTGTTGATGGGAGTTGCCGACATAGTTGCTTGTCAAGAGATGTTGCGAGAAAGACAGGCGTGCAGCGAAGAGCTCGTTTGAACGAGGAGCTAACGGAACAGTAGCTGGTGGTCGCAGACAATGTGCAGGGTGTGGCCAACGTTGAGATTACGCTCTGCACGGTGAAGTGAGAAGGGTTCACTTGAATGCTGATAACTTTCCGGGACTTCAGCGGTTACCCGGCCGGGTTGTGGATGCCAAGAGTGGCCAAGAGTATGCCAAGCACTCCATGGTGGGCTTCAAATCTATTTTCTAAGTTCTACGATATCATTCCCTTTAACCTTTCCCTCCATCCATAAAGCCCTCTAAGAGCTCCCCTTATGCTCTTCTACAATGGACTCCAAGTCACCCATCTCTATTGCAGTACTTGTTCCTTTGCTCGTTCCCGCTTTTCAGGTTCCCCATATGAAGACTTGTATTTGCGCCCTCTGACGTAATTCCCGACCATTGTACCCGGACCCAGGAACGGCCATGATGCGTATGGGCTCATGGCTTGCAGCCACACCCAAGGCGGATGCATCTTCGCAATTGCTCAGCTCATTGGATGAAACACAGCACCGTAGGATATACTCCTGCCATTCGTGTTTCCGGCTAGGTTGGATATCTTAGCTAATGTGGTCGTTCAACGCTTATAGTGGACGATGTACTTCAAGGTATGCTTAAGATAGCTTTAGATTGGTTAGGGAACGAACTGGCTCACATGGCCTTTTATTTAAGCTTTAATGCATATCATGAATGACGATGTCGAGTCTGCGGAGGCTGGATTGGACAAAGGTCATTCTTCCTTCCATAAAGTGAGTTACTTGGAGGATGTGTTACACTAGAGAAATATGATTGTATTGCGAATCTCCCCTATGATGCGGCCACATGCTAAAGGAATCCTCTGTTGCTGGTGACAGCTCGGAAGAGGCGTTGTGGCCTTCTTGAAGGCGGCTCTAGGTTTCGAGCCAGAGGCCATGCGAGAAGGTGAGATATTCAACTGTGCATCAGGACCCACTTTACCGCAGTTAATTAATCTATTTTATACAGCCTCTGAATGTCTCAGAGACGCAGAAAACTCCGCGTGGCGTGACCAGCGGAATGCCCAGCGAAACATCCATTCTTACCGGTCTGCAATCTATCCGCCTGGTTCAGAATTCGCTCTTTGTTGTGCTGAAGCTCAATTGATGTGTGCAGTTGTTGGGTTTCTCGATGAGAGCTTAACAGAGAGTATCAAAGCCTTCTATAAGCTGCGGAAAGCATACATAGCCCTGCATGCCATCGCGGAGGCTGAGGGTAGGTATCTAAGAGGAAAGGGCCACACCGTATCGGCGCGGCACTCTTTAGAGCTAAGTGGGGATATACCTGATATCGATAGGTATGGTATTTCTACTTCATACGCCTCTAGTGGTTCAACACCACCAACCTCCAGCCCCTCGGTAGCCCGAACCGACGAGGCAACTGAGCTACAGATGGATCCTGAGTTAGAGGTTAGTGTCGATAGACTCGCTAGTACTAATGAAGCGGACGAAAACAAACGCTCGTCCATGATTGATGCAAGAGCAGCACAGCTGGATTCGGAGGAAAGCTTTGAGAAACTGTCCCCTAGGCCCACAGCAAATTCAACAAAGGCCTCGCTTTCTCACGTACATACGCCCGCTCCAGAAACCATGCCTATAGAAAGCGACATCACAGCTGAGGTTTCTAAACATCCTATCGATGCATTCATTCACTCAGGAACGAGTCTCTGCTTTGGGTTGTTGCTTCTGATAATTTCGATGATCCCTCCGGCGTTTGGGAAGCTGCTTTATGTCATAGGGGTGGGCGGCGATAGGGAGAAGGGCTTAAGGATGTTATGGCAGGCTACCAAGCTTGAGAATACCAACGGCGCAATAGCAGGGTTAGTCGTGCTAGGCTATTATAATGGGCTAGCAGGTTTTTCGGACATACTTCCAGACCAAGGAGATGACGATTTGGTGAGCCATTCGACGCAGCGCTGTCAAGAATTGCTCGTGCGTATGCGTTCACGGTTCCCCAAAAGCCAACTCTGGCTTCTTGAAGCAGCGAGGATGGAGGCTTCAAACCGCAGACTTGAAGCAGCTTTAGAAATACTGAGTACAGAGAACAAAAGTCCGATGAGGCAAGTCGCGGCATTGGCCATGTTTGAAAGGAGCCTAGACTCTATGTATTCGCATCACTACCAGGACACGGCTGATTTCTTTATGAAGGTCTGCTTCCATTTTTCAGTTGGTTTTCCGCAATGTCCTCTTGGTGTTATTATTGGTAATGCATGTGCTAACGTTTATAGTGTGTCGGACTGAATAACTGGTCTCACGCATTGTATTACTATATCGCAGGCTCCGCGCATGTTGAGCTCTACCGCAAACTCAAATTTTCAGACCCCAAGCAGGCAGTAAGCGATTCTCCAGCCGTCGTTATCGCGCCTACAACCATATTTCCAAGGTAAACGGGTGTTGACAAAGTGAGTAGGAGAAGCATGCCGAGAAAGCTGAGGAGCTCCTCCGGAAGGCTCCAGCCCTTTCAGGGAAAAAGAAGTTTATGGCTCGCCAACTGCCCCTTGACATCTTTGTAACCAGGAAGGTTCAGAAGTGGCAGCACCGCGCTACTGAGTGGGATGTTAGTTTTGTGGAAGCGGTCGGCGTAAGCCCAATCGAAGAGATGACTTACATGTGGAGTAAGTGTGGTGCTGCAGTGCTTGCCGAATATAACTCGCACCTCCCACAGAGATTTGCTCCCATGGCTTCTTGACTTACTATAGTTTGTCAATGTAGATGGATTTAAGCGTATGGAGCCTTCAAAGTTGCAGGACTCTCTTGTGGCCCTCGCTTGGTCTACAAACAGCAACGAGCACTGGCCTCGCGAGTCACTCGATGAGCAAGCAATCAATGCAATCCTCCGTGCCACTATCTTGCGTAGCCTAGAGAGATACAATGAAGCCCGGGCGATTTTGAAGACAGAAATCCTCATCCATGATAGAACCGCGTTTAAGGGGCACCTCAGGGATGATTGGACATGCCCAAGTGCGCACTATGAGATGGCTGTTATATGCTGGAAAGAGAGAGCGACTAGAGGCGAAGAGGCTATAACTGAGTGTAAGGAATGGCTAGACAAGGCCGCGAAATGGGAGAGCTATGAACTAGAAGCCAGGTAGGTCCTTCGTGCGCTCTTCGCAGAACTTACTATGCACGCATTAGCCAACAAACGATTAATAAGATAGCCTCATGCTAACGTACGTGCGATGGACACAGAATTGGCTTAAGAGTCACAACTGCACAGGAAACACTGAAGGTGGCATAGATGGGGATAAACACTCACTCAGCCTAGAAAGATGAGGTTCATTGGCCTGCCTCTTGTGAATCCCCCTCCACATACAAAGTTCAGGCGGACACCGGAAGACATAAATAGCGGTCATGTAATCTGCGTTCTGCCGATAGACGTATCCACCGATTTTACGCACATTTCATGTAGATTAATAGGGATACACCCTCACAAGGGGCTTACTGAAGTGTGCGTACCGCACAAGCAACATTGTGGAAATGAAAACTTGAAACTTTTATAGGATAAATTTCCGAATACCGCTTTACTCAGATACCATAAAATGTATGCCAACAATTCCGTTTTTGCCCTTCAAGGGTATCTCTCTTATCTACGGTTATGGGGGGTTCTGCCGAATATATGCCCCGTGATGCAGTGGTGGCTCCTAGAAGTGTGTCCATAACCATGGGAGTCCCTTCTAAACATATCCATCATAACACGATAGCGGCCCATTAGTGTGCACTTGATCATAGGAGCCCTATTTAAATATACCCCGCGACGCATCGGTCCTTAAAGGGGCGCCAATGGCTATGGTGTCCTCCAGCATACACAACTGACAACACCGCGGTAATATTGACTTTGTAGTAAGCTTTTGGAGTATCTGAGTAAATAAAAGTCATGGCATTCAAGTTATCCCTTGAAAAGCTGATAGTGCAAGATGCCACCATATTAAATTAGAATTATTTTAGTCATGGTCGCTCCTCCTATGAGATATAAAAGCCCGCGATAGAGCACGTGACTCATGTGCGCTTAGCGTCGGCTTTGTATCCAAAGCGCAAGACGCTCAAAACCGCTCTCCATGAAACCCCGCTCGTCATGATCATGAAGTTCATTTCAAGGGCATTGGATTGTCCCATTATCACTCATTAAATGATGTTTAGAAGATCTTTCAGTAGGCGACAATCTATCGCTGCGTTTGCAGAAGCTGCGGCAGCACATTCATGTCGGAATATTCGTCACTTCCCTCGGCAGCACCAGAGACCATTCCATGCCTCGATCAAGGCATTGGCGGTTAAGCCATTCATACTAGCGGACATTGGTGAAGGTGAGTTCCTCGAGTGGTCTCAATGCCTCAAGGTGGTGGCAAGCTTGGACTGAGAGATTCATGCAGGCATTCGAGAATGTGAGGTCATACAGTGGTTCGTAGAGCCAGAAGCACGCGTAGAGCAATTTGATAAGTTGTGTGAGGTGCAATCCGATAAAGCGTCTGTGGAGGTTAGAAGGCGAACTCTTCAACTTGGGAGAAAGGGGGCTGCTGACTGTCCTGCTGACAACTGCTAAGATTACATCACGCTTCGACGGAGTTATCAAGAAGCTATATTACGAAGCTGGCGAGATGGCATTAGTTGGGAAGGTCAGCTGAATCATCCCTGGCTACCTGAAAGGGCAAAGGTTATTTATTGACGTTAGTGGTCTGCAGCCGCTCTGTGATATAGATATCCTGGGCGAGGTTATTGAGGAGCCTGTTGCTGCTGCTATAACACCACCGGTAAACGAAGATAACCCCTCCATACCAATCCCAGAGCCTCCACACACCTCAGAGTCTGCGGGACCTATTGTCATCCAGGAGGAAGACATTTCTGCCTCACAGAAGGGAAAGAATTCCACGTTAGCCACACCAGCAGTGCGGCATCTGACCAAGGGGCTCAATGTAGACATTGCGCAGGTCACAGGCACTGGAAAGGAGGGCAGAGTCACCAAAGAAGATATTCACAGATTCGTGGAGGAGCGAAATTCATCACCAGATGTCAGTTCAAGCACCACACCCGAACTAGCAGCTATAGTTCAACCACAAACCGGGGCTCGTGTGCAAGATGTTCCACAGAAGGAAGAGGCTATATCTCTTACACCAGTGCAAGCACAAATGTTCAAGGCAATGACACGCAGTTTGACTATTCCCCAATTTCTATACGCAGACGAAGTCACTATGGACTCCGTTGTTCGCCTGCGCAGTCGCATAAACACAAGCTTGTGTTCCACGTCGCCCAAGGTTGCTAAAATATCTTTCCTACCTTTCATCATCAAAGCCGTATCTTTGGCCCTAGAAGATTACCCCCTCCTCAATAGTCGCGTTGACAGCGCCGTTGACAGCAAACCTCTTTTGGTCATGCGGGCGCAGCATAACATTGGCGTTGCGATGGACACGCCACAGGGCCTGCTAGTTCCGAACATCAAAGATGTGGGCTCCAAAAGTATCCTGGAAGTTGCTACCGAGCTACAACGCCTGCAGGCGGCCGGAGCTAGTGGGAAGTTGTCTGCCGCAGATTTGACAGGCGGCACAATTTCTGTGTCCAACATTGGGAATCTGGGAGGAACGTACGTCGCGCCGGTGATCGTGACCAGCGAGGTAGCGATTCTGGGGATTGGCCGGGCAAAGACGGTGCCTGCGTTTGATACGACGGGAGCGGTGGTTCCCAGGACGGTGGTTAATATGTCATGGTCGGCGGATCATCGTGTCGTGGATGGGAGCACAATGGCGAGGATGGCCAATCGGGTCAAGCTATTCACAGAAGAGCCCGAGCTCATGATTGCGCGAATGCGGTAACACATAGTTATAATTGTTGGCGGGGTATATTATCCTCGATGCATTGTAGATTTCTAAATGAAAGGAATATGATTAGGGAAGAGGGAAATTTTGGACTTTTGTGTACCGGTGTAAGCCGCCCGGAGCTTTGGTATAGCTAAGGGTTGAGAGTAGCGGGAGCTACCCGTCGCCCGTTTCTGGAGCCCCGTCGGCGACAGTCGGGCGGCAAGTCGAGAGCATTGCGAACAAGGAAACAACCAGCAGAAAAATCCCAGAACACCGCCGCTGCCACCCGCCGAAAATGGATAGCGATGCATGCATGCAAAATCACAAAACCCCACCCAATTTGAAATTGAAAAGCCCCGTTTCTGCAACGCGCCCCTCATCCCCCTCCCCAAAAATGCCTCAATGCCTGGCTGAGAGCACGGGAACTCGAAAAACTAGAAATGAGAAATGTCGCATGACTTCTGCTCCTGAATGACCCTCGAGCTCCCCCGTGGGGTTAATCAAGACTAGTCCTCCCCCAGGCTCTCCTCCACCTTGGCCAGGGCTGCACCTTGCACTGAGCTCAGCGAACCACTAACATCCACTGACAGCACGTCGATCTCAGACTCGTCAGGCTCTTCCAAGCTATTGATCTGGCTTTTAACCATGCTGTCCTTCATGTAGTGACCCTTGCGTGCTCGTACACGTTCAAGCAGCACCTTCTCGTTTGCACGGAGGTAGACAAACCTCACGATAACGTCGTGGTCGTTGTAGGCGGCGATGCGAATCACGTCTCGGTATTTACGCTTCAGTGCTGAGCAAGTGAGGACGACGCCATCGCAACCAGCCGCTAATTTCTCAACAGCTTTCTGACGGAGCAGCACAAGCCAGTCCCAGCGGTCGGCGTCTGTAAGAGGAATCCCCTCGGCCATTTTCTTGACGTTCTGCGCGGGGTGGTACTAGAGCAACAAAGGGTTACCACTTCTGAATGGAATGACCGGTGGGCCCTACTGTGAGGGTTCATGGAAGTCGGCCTTACCTCATCGCCTTCAACGTACGGCACTTGCAAGCATCTTGACAGGTAGTCGGCAATCGTTGACTTGCCACAACCGGCCGGACCAGTGATGATCCAGATATGGCGTCTATGGTGGCGTAAGGGTGCATTGACATTGGTAATATGCTGCATTGCGCTTCGTGATGAAGTCGCAGAGCCATAAATGGCTGGCCTTTCGTCGTACGACAGCATCGTGAGGGAAGGAGGACGGAAAGGGAGCGGTCAGGTCTGTCCTATAGTGGTAGTTGAGCGAACCGGAGGTCTCGCAGTGGGTTGAATGGTCTTCGCGGCGAACGGACTGCCAATTGTCTGCGTTCAGCCGTGAATCAGATTCCCGATGAGCAGGAGTTTTCGAATTGGCACTCCTTTAGACGGTGGTGAGGCAGCGAAGACACTCGCTGGTGGAGCGGCAGCGGTGGTGGTGGTGGCGGCAGTGGTATAGTAGTTCTTTTTTCTACCCACCGAGTATACACGAGCAAGGGGGGAGCTTTGTTGTTGAGATCTGTTTTCTCCTTGCTGCGAAAAAATTTGTATTGTGCACAGAACAGGCAGACACGAGATCGCCGGATGGGGTGGCTGAAGCAAAGATATATAATAAGGCATGCCGGACGAAGGCGCACTAGGCACCACGAGCAGACCAAGGGACGGGAGACGGAGGATAACCTTGATCAAGCGCACAATTCAAGTTGGCAAAAAGTTCGATTTGATTCATCGTAGACTAAATCGTAACCCCACACTAAAACCCTTGACAGGTACCTCATTGAACAGTGCAGACAGTGCAGGGTTGGGATGTGGAAATGCCTAAGCTTATTACAGCGATGCCTCTCGCCTGCAGCGAAAGCCAGAGACCGGGGGCTGGATCAGTGAGCAAGGGAGGGCGCTGCATCGGGCTGCAGGG
Source organism: Glutinoglossum americanum (assembly GCA_020080175.1). Classification (NCBI taxonomy): domain Eukaryota; kingdom Fungi; phylum Ascomycota; class Geoglossomycetes; order Geoglossales; family Geoglossaceae; genus Glutinoglossum; species Glutinoglossum americanum. The sequence continues at coordinate 46,036 of JAGHQL010000023.1, read as the reverse complement.
CGGCGTAGCTGCGTGACTGCGCGAGGCGAAAGGCAACAATCTGTTAAAAGCCCACACGGCTTGCGCGGTTAGAGAGGCCAAGGAAGTGCAGCGCGTTGGCGGAGTTAAGGATGTTGGCCACAGCACAGCACAGCAACTGTTTGCAGCAGTGCGACGGACACCCAGTCCCCAGCCCAGCGCCGTCTTCCGAGGGGTGTGAAAACTGACGTAGGGGGAGGGGGTGAGTGGCGCGCAACTGCCACCCAGCACAGGAACGAACTGGCAGATATGTCGCGAGTCACGAGGAGGGAAGAAGGGATCGGCTGCCCGCAACAAACTCATGCACTGGGACGAGCAAGTACATACATTGCTCCACTCGACTGTCTGCCACTGTCTGCCACTGTCTGCCACTGTCTGCCACTGTCTGCCACCGTCTGCCACTGTAACTTGTCGCTGTCATCTCTGCGTCTCCGCTTGTCCAGCTCGCACGTCAGCGCTCTTGCCCTTGCTTGGTTCCTGTAAGGTATAGTGTGCATGTATGGGTGTACTTATACATAGTACATGCATACACACACAGGTGCTCCCCGCGCTGCTAAGGCATGATATCCCAGATGCCTCTCTCCTCGGCACTCAGCCAGGCACATACCGAGTACTCTACCTCGCACACTCAAATTACGCAATAGGTCTCGGTATTTGGGGGGGTGAGAATCGGCCTCGCGCATCGTCGATGGGATCGAAGATCTTGGTGGGCATGACAGGGGTCAAGTGCAGAGAATCAAGTGACAGGGAACAGGGCCCGCGGAGGAGATGAGAAAAAGGAAAGGCGAAAGGAAGACGCAGAGAAGGGGGAACGTCGACAGCAGCGTTTTGGGCGAATTACTTATGTAAGTGGAAGTGCAAAGCGCCCCACCCACAAACGCGTCCGGTCACACATCAGCCGCAAACGAGAAAAATCGCCCGGCCGAGAGTTGGGTCCCCCGCTGCTGGGATTATTTCCTGCTGTCGGGCTGAACAGGGCAGCGTCCTGGCGTGGGGGAAACGATCCAGGACCCACCGTACGCTGCTTCGGGACTGACTGTCCTCTGCTCTGTCCGGTCCGACGGGCTTTGTAGCGGTGGGGCGGCTTCCGCTGGTGCTGTACAAACACTACGAGCAATACCGGCAGTACCTCGCCTTCATCCCCTCTTCTCCACTGCCGCCCCGCACGCCTTGCCACTTGAGTAATCCTGGATTGATCCTCACAAAACTCCCCCGGGCCACAGTTGCATACCACATACATGCGCGCATACATACGAACATCCGTATTCCACATACGACCTACATACCATCGATAGTGTGTTGCTTACTACGTTCAGGCGCTCGTTGCTGCAGGTCACGCTCCGGGTGATGCATTGCAGTCTGGGGTGCAGGTGCAAAGTCCCCTCTGGGGTGGTCATTTGACCGTCTTTGGGAGGCTCAGTTCACGAACCCATGAGTTCCCAAGATATATGTACACAGTATTTTATTTGCGCGCCACGTACGTAGCTGAGGATTGTTGGTTTTATTTTTTTCTCAATGGCAAATGGTAACAAGAAGTCGATTATGCACGGCAGAAGGGATTGCGTGCGTTTTCCAATTGCTTCGCTCACCCAGTCGGTGTCCCTGCACGGTGATGTATGTATCCATTATTCATCTCGTCGCCACGGAAATAACCAAGCTGCTGCAGCCTTCATCATCGGCAGAGTAGGGCGTGGATATCCCCAGTTGAGTTTATAATCAGACGCCGAGTGGGGGGCAGCATCATCAACACCCGTTTGCTTGTTTGAGAAAGGCTGACCCACACACACCTCGCCTATGGAGCACCATGCTGCGAGCGAGAAAAGAAAGGAAAGAGTGTGGCAGAAACCGAGTTCACAGGAGACTTCCAGCCGCAATGCTTAGTCATCGCGACCTCACGCGAGACGCATCTACGCGTCCCTCAGCACGCAGGACAGAGTACACTCTTGCGTACGGACTTCTGCCATCTCTTCTTATTACTCCGCAACCACTGCGACCATGTCGTACTTCTTCTCGACTCCAGTCGACATCGACATCGTTCTCGAGGATAGCGATGACCGGGCGATGGTTGACGTCAAGCTTGACAAGAACCGGAGAGAGAAGTGTCCACTGTACATGGATGGCGAATCGGTCAAGGGGGCTGTAACGGTACGGCCAAAGGATGGGAAGCGGCTGGAACACACGGGGATCAAGGTTCAGTTCATCGGAACGATTGGTGGGTGCAATCTCCGTACCGTTCTCTTGATGGACTTTGCTGATGCGGATGTCCGTAGAAATGTTCTTTGATCGCGGTAACCACTACGAGTTCCTCTCGCTGGGCCAGGAACTCGCAGCCCCCGGGGACCTCCAACACCCTCAAACGTTCGAGTTTAATTTCAAGAATGTCGAGAAACAGTATGAATCGTACAATGGCATCAATGTCAAGCTACGGTATTTCGTCCGGGTCACAGTGTCCAGACGAATGGCGGACGTTATCCGAGAGAAGGATATTTGGGTATACTCCTATCGGATACCGCCAGAATCTAATAGTTCGATCAAGATGGACGTGGGGATTGAAGACTGCCTCCACATCGAATTTGAGTATTCCAAGTCCAAATACCACCTGAAGGACGTGATTGTTGGTCGTATATACTTTCTTTTGGTGCGGCTGAAGATTAAGCACATGGAACTGTCGATAATACGCCGTGAAACGACCGGGGCTGCGCCAAATCAATACAATGAGAGCGAGACATTGGTTCGATTTGAGGTGAGATTCCAACCACGCATTGCATTGCATTCCCGGTCGGAGGCTAACGCAAGCGGTGATAGATCATGGATGGCTCACCGTCAAGAGGTATCACAGCCCGCATGCATCATCAGATTCTCGTCGCGCGAGAGGCACACCTCAGGCTGAACTGACTCTGCTGTTTCCAGGCGAGACCATACCGATCCGTCTATTTCTTGGCGGATTCGATCTAACCCCCACGTTCCTCCAAGTCAACAAAAAATACTCGACCCGCTACTATTTGAGCCTAGTACTAATCGATGAAGGTATGTCGGCATCACAATTTAATTACTTATTTTTTTTCAAATACTTTTTTTCCCCTCGCTCTTCACATGTCCTAGTGCACGGGCCAATCTGCCGGCGGAAAAATAATTTTTCCGGGCAATGCACCTGCTGTTCAATTTCAATCTTTCACAACACAGTCTTCATGATTTCCTGCCTGTAACGCATCTCTAACTCACCCGGAAATGGCCGCCCTTAGATGCTCGACGCTACTTTAAGCAATCGGAGATCGTGCTGTACCGACAATCTCCGGAAGACGGGCAGCCGGCGATCGCAGCGGCCTAGTCCCACCCGACTCGGGGAAATGCCGTTCTTTCGGCTTGCCGGCACCATTATTGATGATCTCGTGCCTCATCATCTGCCGATGTACATACATATTTCCACGTATGGAGCATGGCGCAATGTTCTTCCAATCATACTTCGGTGCTGCCTGCTCAGGAATCAGGGACGAACCTTGCGAAAAAAAAAAAAAAAGCAAGAAAAGTGAGGGAGAAAAAAAAAAGTAAAAGAAAATATGGAAAAGAAAAGAAAGAAACAGAGCAAGGCAATGCTTGCCGTGCTCGTGTGACGATTGCTTCGTCACAGCATCATCCACACCTGTTGGAATTGATACCCAAATTCCGAGCCGTTCTCTGCACCGGAGATGTTTGGTTCCAGTTTCTCCGGCGAAAGACTTTTGTAACACAGTATGTTTACGTAAGTTCGAATTGGGAAAAAATTTCCCCCCCCCCCCCCCTAAGCTAGTGGGGAAAAAAAAAAAATTTGAAGTTACCTAATGTAGATATGCCCTTTTGAACACCACAATTTGAAATGGGATGGGGAACAAGCGACCTCCAGCGTGAGCCATAATGCCGGATGATTGAAGTGTGACTAAGCGGCACCTTATTCCCATGAAAAACTTAATGCAAAGCATAAGCTGACGAGAAGGGGTGTTTGGGGAGCTGAGGGCTGATTTACGTCATGTTGTGTTAGGCCTCTTTGTCATGCCATTTTTCTTCTCTCGCTTTTCCCAGGATCTTATTTCCGGGATTTTCTGACGTGTCGTTTAGGGACTGTCATTTTCTTTTGAAATGAAAATCCCTAAACAGGATTTTTTTGGGGGGAGAAAAGTGATACTTTTCGGAGGAGTGACTTTAGATGGGGGAGTTTAGAGATGGTGGACATTGTTTTCAGGAAGCAACGAGATAGATTATAGATTATATACATTGTTGTTGCCTTGGCCCAATCGCCCCTACCATCCAACGCCCCATCATATCCCGAGGGTCGTATTGTGGCAAGTGACCTTGCCACTCTCCAAAAACATTGGTAGATCCGCGTAACCCCGAGCCATAAAATGGCGCTCTGTATGCAAGTCGGCAATCGAGTACTCTTACATTGTGTGCCGGTACACATGGCCGAAAAAGTTCCATAAGCCCGCGAGCCCTAGATAGTCCCTATAAACCAACCCCACCTACAAAATGTACCCCTAAAAGGATCCACTGATCATGGTTCAAAGCCTAAAAGCGGAGATGGCAATTCCATGTCTTGACTCAGAGCGCAAGATTGCCCAATATGAGTTTTATAATGCCGTTTCAGCTGGTCTATTTTGTGATTTAATTAGGGCTTCGGTCCTTGAAATGGTTTTTATAGTTGCAAGACTGACCTAGTCGGTGGAATGACTTTTGGCATTCTGGAAAAGTGCACCGATGTTGGCCAATAGGATTGTGAGCTTGGCAGATGTTAGTACCGCATGACGGGAAGTTAAATGGATTGAATATTCTCACTCTTTTTATGTTTGGACAAGTTGGAGGACTGAAAAGCCAAAACGATTAATCCACCAAACCACCAACTAGCATAGGATGAAGACTAACCTCGCTGAATGTCTTACCGCACCGAGGGAAGTCACACTTTAGTGGTCGCTCCTTGGTATGGGTTCTTTTATGCATTGCTAAAGCCGGCGATTGTCAGAAACGCGGTAAGTCAGATGTATGGGGGAATCGCATATGAATCTTCCGCCACCACATGGATAGCTTACTCAATGCACTGCCCTGGGCAAACTCTTTTCCACAAGAATCACATTTATAGGGTTTTTCGCCTGTGTGAGTTCTCTCGTGCTGTTGTAGGGCTTGGGGGGCAGAAAACTCTTTGCCACATGTATCACACCGACATGACTTGACTGTGAGGCAGGTTAGGCTCGGGTTCATATGTGCTCTCGTAGAGAGGGCCTACAGCCTGTATGCACCTGCATATGCCGCTCAAGCTTCCCTCGTTGCGAGAATGGCTGTATGCCCTTACGGCTGCAGTCCGCCCATTGACAAACATAACCAGTTTTTCTTCTCAACCCTCCTATATGAGCTTCCTTCGTATGCTGTTGTAATTCGTCCGCATTGGTGAACGACCTGCCGCAGACTCTGCCTGTATCCCTAGTTGCCGAGTCCACCCACTCACATGTCCGTAGGGTGGTTTCAGGGGCACTTAACAGTGCCGAACTCTGCGACGTGTTGCAGTGCCCGAAGGAGGAAACCGGTGGCGGAATGGCTACGTGGTCCATCTGCAGATGTAGGGACAGATCATTTGGGTCCTGCGTAAGTACCCCACATTGGTCCCATTGGCAATAAAGATTATTGGATGGTACGTGGGCGTGTTGTACATGATACTCGAGGTCCTCACCGTCGCAGAATCGAGAGCTGCAACCGAACCAAAGGCAAATATGCTCACGCTGTGCCTCATCGAAAGGATGATTTCTCTTGACGTGACTGAGGATCATCTCGGAGTCCGTGGGCTGTTCGCAGTTATCCCACCTGCATTGGAAGTCCTTCTGGGGCTTCACGTGCGTCCTATAGATATGGTCGTCTAATGCGCTCCAGTCAAAAAATTCTTCGTCGCAGTTACTTCCCCAGTGACAATGTAATAGAGCTGCCTGATCTATCTCGAGGTGAGGTGAGGGCTGTCTGCGTTGCGTCGTCTCATGGCAGCTGCTGGGTAGCTGAGCATGAGGATCGTGTGCCTTGATGCGCTTTGAGGGCGGGTGAAAGCAGTCCATGTGCGCAAGAGAGGAGTGGCCAACCGAACCATATATGGTGTTTGAAGAGTGATACTGAATGCTGGGACGATCGATTATTCCATCCCGCTGAAACCGGAAGCTGAGGTCCCTATTCGAATCCCCGTGTTCTAGTAAGTTCGAGTAGGATTGGTTGATGTCCATGAGCATTGGAGGTTGTGGAGGCAAAGAGCTCGTTACCAGGTTTGTAGCAGCGGCAATCTCACCTACTGTGAGGGTTTGCAGGCAGCCACTATTGAAGCAAGGCGGAGCAGTATCCCGACAGACGTCTTCAATACAATCCAGCTTGGAACACGCCTTCGTGTCATCGCAGTCCACAAATCCGTCGCACTCTTTAGAACAGTCTTCATCGCACTTGTCATCACCACAACAATCGCTGCAGGTCTTCTCGCTACATTTATCAGAACATATAGAGTCAGAGTCATTATCCAGAGTCAGGGAAGGCGACTCATCACAGAGCAGAGCAGGGGCGGTCCCTAATGGTCCTCTCTCAAATGGCTCTGGAGGACTAAGCACTCTGTCTCGCGGTATGAAGATGTGTGATAGGACACGATCCTTCGCAAAATCGTCTCTCTGTGCCGGAAATTCCATCCTTTTCCTAGGGGAGGGAAAGTAGGAATAAAGATATTGCCTAAACCCGAGCGAGGCTGAAGCTCTGATATGACGGAGTTGTTGTGACTGTCGGATACCCAACAAGGGACTCAACATATCACCAGAGCCTCTTCCCAACCGCAAATACACGTGATTTCATTCGTAGGGCACAGACACCTAAATGCATCCATACTTTGTATTTTGAAAACGGTAATACGGAATATGAGATATGGTCAGCAGGAAACTATTTTTTTGGTCAAGGTCATCATGTTTGACCGTGTATACTGGAGATATGAGATATGCCCCTCGCGCTGCTTTAGGATATACTGGGTGGGGAATATCCGGTGCTGAGTACATCAGTAAAAGCTTCCCCCCAAAAAGCTCTACCCTCACCGTCCAAAACCGACTCTACGCAATGGGCAATCTCTGTGGCAAAGAATCCTCAGATCCCTTTGTCGGTCCAGGCCGTCAGCTCGGCTCCTCGACGCCTCAAGGATCCAGTAGCCATGCGCCTGTTCCACAGGGCAATAAACCTAAGATCACCGGCTTCGGGAGGACATTAGGCGGAAACACTCATGGTGGTGCTAGAGACGAGACTGGAGATGGCGATGCTCGTAGACAGGCGGCAAAGGCAGCGGAGGTTTGTCAGATCTCTAATTGGAATTGTACTGTATCTCTCTCACTATGCAAGTAGGAACGCGCAAAGTCGAGGCAACCAAAGGGTAAGCTAGGGACGCAGCTAGCACAGCAGAGGCAGCAGACGAGAACCGATACTTTGGGGTCTTTAAGTGAAGATAGGAGAATGCAACGCAAGGGTGGTAGCCTGGAGCCGGGGGACTGGAATTGAGGCGTGTCTTTATGGCGTGCTGGGAGTTGGGACTCGTGCATTTGGCGCAAATTTTGTAGTTACACACTTTTGTTACGGTGGATTTCTCGGGGGAGTTCTATTGCTTCCATAGAATTGCCGATAGCTATTAACAAAGCTGTCCAAGTGCGTATCTCCCGTTCGCTTCTTAGCCGGCTATAAATTAAACTACGTTGTACCGGCCACTGGCCGGCGCTCTGCTCTCGCTATCCATTGCAGCCGCCGTCCCTTCCTTCAACAGTCTCATCAACTCTCTCATTGCATTGGTAACAACTACTTCAGTGTCACCTTCAACAAGAATATATAGCTTCGGGTTCTCTCCAGGTCCCGGCTCCTTTCCGGTTGGGTAAAAACTCCCCTTGCTTGTGATTGAAGTTCCTGTTGCTTCAAGGATTTTTGCGACGTTTGTCCTGTTTGTAACCGCCCAACGAGCTTTTTCTGTGGGAACGTTAGTAAGGCGCTCTAGACCATTAGGGTAGGGCTTACTTACGAGGGAAGTCATTGATCTCTAATGTTGCATGGAACGCCCCAGCATCTGGGCCTTTGTTGTCGATGGGCACGCCCGATCTCAATTGTCCAGTTTTGTTGAGGCGCGAGTGAATATCAGCCGTAGCTTGCATAACCCTATCAAGCGGGTTCTTCGACCCTCCCGATGAAGGATCCACCGTCTCTTTCTTATGAACAGTAATCTTCCCATTGAGATCAATGCCCTTGGGAATACCAGGGGGGGAAGATATGGTGGGAGCAGCGGTGGATGCGGCCTTGACAACGATTTCATCATCCTTTTTAGTTTCTTCTTTATCTTCGTCTTCTTCTTCTCCAGTCTTGTATGTCTTCCGTTCACGGTTACGGGCAGCATCTCGCTCTTGATCAAGACGTTCTAGGCCTTTCCCACCGAATCCAGAACCGCTTGCTTTCTCCTTCCCCGATTTAACTTTATCCATAAAAGAATCCACCATCCTTTGTACTTGCTCAGGCACCTGCTGACCGCTCTGCCTTAATGCCTTCGCAATGTCTACTGTATACCTCTCCTGTTCCTCCGTAATAAATGTAACAGCTGAACCTGTGTTCCCAGCTCTCCCCGTTCGGCCTGCCCGATGCACGTAATCCTCGAGATGGTTGGGTGCGTCATAATTTACGACAAGCTTCAGCTGCTTGACGTCCAAGCCACGAGCCGCTACTGAAGTCGCGACTAGTATTGGGACGACGCCAGCCTTGAAATCGTCGATGGTTGAGTCTCGATCAATTTGGTCCTTTCCCCCGTGAATGGACATACAGGGGTACCCTTTTCGCATCAAGTCTCGAAGTAGACCGTCAGCAGACTCTTGCCGATCCACAAATATCAGTGTCCTGGCATCCTCATCCTTGTCATAGAGCTCCCCAAGAAGCTCCAGGAGGCGGTGAAATTTGCTTTCTTCAGCTCGAACTTCCACGACTTGGGTGATTTCAGGAGCAACTACACTTCGCCCACCAACGACGATCTCTACAGGCTTGAGTAAAGTTTTCCGGGCAAGTGCTTCCATCTGTCTTGGGAAAGTTGCCGAGAACAGGACCGTCTGCCTGTCAGGTCTTATATTCGCTATAACTTTCATAATCTGTGGCTCGAACCCCATATCGAACATTCGGTCGGCCTCGTCAAGCACCAGATATGTAACGCGTTTTAAATTGGTAACTCGGCCAGAGTTGGCGGCCAGTAAGTCGATCATACGACCAGGAGTGCAAACGATAATTTCAGCACCGCGCTTCAGATCTGCTATCTGGTCCTTTATTGGTGCACCACCATATGCACAGACGGCCTATTGGTTTATCAGCACGATCACCCTAATACAGGGGCTTAAGGATTACGTTAGAACATACTCTCAAGTTCAAGGCCTTTAAGAATGGTTTACATTCTTTATGAATCTGTGTAGCCAGCTCTCGCGTTGGTGCCATTACAAGGCCTACAGGACCGTCAAGCGATTCGAGTGGCCTCTGGTCTTTAATATGTCTGAACATGGGAAGTAGAAATGCGATTGTTTTCCCCGATCCAGTCTTCGCCACCCCAATAACATCCCGGCCTGACATGATAGCAGGGATAGCCTGCGACTGAATGGATGTCGGCTTCTCAAACCCAAGTTTTCGTATAACATCAAGTGACTGCACTCCAAGCCCGCATTGCGACCATTTTTGCACTGGTTTTGGAGCATCAAGGCCCTGGAATAGAGTAAGACTTGTTCATTAGGGGGTGAGGGAGTGGAGGTAGCTTACACGTATTTTAATGCCGTCAAGTTCTAATCTTAAATCCGCAACTTCCTCTTCAGTCGCCTCAGCAAGCTCTGCAGGCTCAACATAAAAATTCTTGCGAAATGGCTCGTAATTCATTTTCGCATGATTGACAGTTGGAAGGTCCTTCTTTTTCCTCGCTTTGCTCGCCATAGCCAGGATATCATCAGGATTGGCATCCATAGCTTCGAGGTCATTTTCATCGTCGCTAAAGAGCGCCTCGGGCTGTCGCCTTTTGCCTTTTCTGTTTTTGTTGGGCTTTTCTATAGGGTTGACGGGTTTTGGTGTCGACAATGGATTGCCTAGGCCAGACATGAACGCATCGAGGGGGTCCACATCTTCATCTTGCTCCATGGGTTCTATAGCGCCATGCTCTTCCTCTACAACTAACATCGCGACGTCGCTACCGTTCGTCTCGGTGAGCTCCGGCGCTAAAATTTGGCTGTGTAATCTTTCTTCTCTTTTTCCCGCGGCTGCTCTCGCTGCTGCCGCTGTCTCTTCTTCAGTTCCTGCATCTTGCATGTCAATATCGTCATCATCGTCATCATCATCTTGTCCGTCAGGGATGTTAGCAGAAGCCGCATCATCATTGCCATTCACGTCTTCCACAGGAGGAGCGGGTAGCTTCTCCAACTTTTTCCGAGTTGCTTCCTCATCTCCAAAGTCCAGCGTGCGTTTGTGAGAAGATTTATCTACATCGGACATCGACTTATTTCCAAAGCCAAAGCCGCTCACATTGCCCCGCGACTTAGGCAAAACAGAGGCTGGTACTGACGTTGCCACCCCAGTTAGCAGATAACCCAATAAACGGTAGGAAAGGGGTTTAGGGTGAATAGGTTCATACCCGTAGAAGACGTTGAGCCAGCTATAGATGTCTTGTCAGCCATCAATCCCGTAGCCGAGGATGTGGAGGTGGCGGACGCTTTAGCAATTTCTGGAAGGGGTACATCCTTCCCAAGAGTAGTCGCTCCTGTTGTTAGCGCAGCCGCTTTTCTAGCTATGGCCTTCGGATCGAATTTTCCTGTATATCGCGGTGGTGAGGCATCCCCGTTAACCCCTGAGGGTGAATGTGGAGATGCGACGGCAGGCGAACTAGCGGCTCTTTTATCGATCTCGTCTAGGAGAGTGCGAGTACCTCCTGTGGCGGCTAGCTCCTTTTGTTTGCGTTCCCTTTCTTCTGCCTGCTTTTTCTTCCAGGCTTCTAGCTTTGCTAATCGTTCCGCCTTTTTCTCCTCTTCGGTTTGTGCAGGCGGCTTGGGAGACTTCAATATCCAGTTAGCACATTTGGTACTAGCTCCAGGTTCCGTACCACAGCCTAATCGACGTACTTCAAGCCCCTTTACACTAGATGCCTTGCCCCCCCCTCTAGTCTTGCTGTCGTCACGTCTGTTCTTGCGTCTGGAGTCAGTAGAGTCGTCTCGGCGCCTTCGATCTCGCTCACGGGAATCGTCTCGCCTGTCTCGATAGTCTCTGTCTCGACTCCGCCGCCGCCGCCGATCTGGGGATCGGTCCTTAGAACGGTCTCTACCTCCGTCTCTACCCCCCTCTCTGTCCCTTGACCTCCTCCTATCTCGCGACCGATCTCTTCGGCCTGGCCGGTACGAGTCGTTATCTCTGCGATCTTCGTATCGGTCTATTGAACGATCCCGTCGGCGATGAGCATCTCGGTCGCGGTAGCGCCTCTGGGAATCGAGTATGTCAGTATGCTGGCAAGGGATCAGCACTACCAATGGTGGACTCACATCAGGGCTTCGCGAGCGACTCCTTCTTCTTGGGCCCCGTGCATCACTTCTTCGGGCTCTGTCATGATGATCGTCATCACGTCGGCTTCGCTTCGAGGAGCGTTGGCTTCCTACAGGCGAAGGTGAGCGAGACTTCGAGTGCCGGGCCATGATCCCGAGCTATTTAAGTGAGTGAGTGAGTGAGCTATACTTTGCTTTAGCTGGAATACTCGTGCGGACCTCAAAGAGGTTGAGGGTTCTGAATGAAACCGAAGGCAAGTTCGTTTGGTTGAGGCGGAGCGCCAAGAACAATTTGACCACCAGCCACGTGCGGCTTTGCAGTTGCAAGCTGTGCGCCACAACATGCACAATACAGAGCTTGCACAAATACACAGCTTGGAGCAGTGAGCTGCAAGTGGGTCAACCTCCTGTTTTCCCGTCCCACGCGAACCTATCACGCTCCATCAGCCATCTCCTCTACACGACTCCAAGCCCTTCTGTGTCATAAAAGCATCATCGTCGCGTAGAACCTCTCGGAGAGCAATTGCCACATTCAATCAAGATGCTCGCAAACGCCGGTCGGACAACTGTCCGGCGGCTTGTCGTTGATCTTTCTAAAACGCCAACTGCTAATCTCTCTCACGGTCTCGTGTCTCGATCCGTCTTACAAGCTCAAAACGCTTGGAACGGATCTACTGTTGCGCGTCGCCTACTCGCAACCACAACCAGCGACCCAAAATCGCCTGCTTCAAAAATAACCAGGACTACTAGGAAAACGGTCACCAAGAAACCTACCAAGTCCAAAAGGTCCCCGGCGAAACCGAGAGCTGCGCCCAAGAAGAAGGTTGCTTCCAGAAAGAAGAAAGTTGCAGCCAGGCCGAAACCAGTGAAAAGAAAACTGACTCCAGAACAAAAGGAGAAGGCCAAGGAGAAGGCCAAGGCTAAGAAAGAGAGAGAAACGGTTCTGGCATTGAAAAAACTTGTCCTGGAAAAACCGAAGACTCTCCCTCGTTCTGCCTATATGGTCGTATTTGCTGAATTCGCTGCGAAGGGCCCGGCTGGTGTAAAGGAAGCTACTGCAAAATACAAGTCATTGACCAAAGAGGAACTAGTAGTATGATTCACCTTTTAAGTTCTCAGAGATACGGAGTCTGTCTGGAAATGAACCCATACTAATACTAAGGAACACCCTTTAGCATTACGAACATATCGCGAACCAAAATAAGGCTACTAATGAAGCCATATATAAGAAATGGGTCGAGTCTTACACTCCCGAGCAGATCCGCTCTGCCAATAAGGCTCGCGCTTCTTTGAGGCGCCGATCCCCCGGAGGGCGTGGACGATTCCCCAAATTAAAAGACGAAAGACAAGTTCCCAAGCCTCCAACATCTTTCCTTTTATTTGCCAAAGAGCGGTCGGCATCCGGAGACTATAAGCATTTGAAGCCTACAGAAACAGGGCGACTGTTGGGCAAGCAATGGAGAGAGCTTCCTGAACACGAAAAGAAGGTATATAATCCCCTGAGGCGTCTGTCTCATTTTTGACGGGTTTGTTCTTAAACTGATTATCTCACCTTAGAAATACAATGATGTTGCTGCGGAGAGCCTCTCGAGATATCGGGAAACAATCGCAACAGTTTACAAGGACGATGCCAGCCAGGCAGCAAAATCAGGAGCTGCATTATGAGTACGGTAACCTCGCGAACCAAACATCGATGGCTCTATGATATGGGGGACCACAAGCGTCAGGCGCTTACGACTTGAGGTTTGAGTTCTGTGGAAAAAGCGTGTTAGATACTCGATGTCAACAGCCCACACACTTCCGATGCTGTTTCTTCGCTCTACAGATTCAATTACTACTTTATTTATCCTGGGCTACCCCATAATTTGTTCATTCAGCTCAAGTAGTTACCATCGATGTATCCCCCACTTGTTGAACGCGTTTCCCCACATGTCCATGCCTGGCTCCCTTACCTATTATATGCACTATTGGTTTCATGAAAATGTGCTACAAAATATTTCAATAGTGTCGAATTGCTGGTTTGACTAGGCAGGCTGTCCCTGTATCCTTAACCCAACCACCCCCGTAGAGTCTAGACACTTCTAGGTATATTAAAGGTTCTTATCCAATCGTAGCATTGGTCAACTGTGAATCCTTTATTCCAAGTGAGAACTTGGCTATGAGGTCCTCCCAAATCCCCATAAGAATATCACCACTTGTCCGTTTTTTCATTTCCCCCATGACGTCGTACCCCGTAATATTGAATTAACGTGAACGACTTTAAACCTTGCAAGGCAGCCTGATAATCCGGTATTCTACCCAGGTGCCCCATTGCGTTTTATTTATATCCAGTTTTCCCTGGAGGATGCAGGTTTTTAACAAGCATCCAGAGGCTTCCACAAAGACACATTCGCTGCATGCTTGTCACCCAAATACTAGCCCCCTTGTGCGGTAATAAGTCAGCCATGTGAGCACAACACCGCGTGCACCTCCTCAGGTTGGTGCCTGCGGTAAGAGGGATCTTCCTAAGGGCGTCAATAGTGCACGTCCGTTTAAAAGCATCACTACTCTTATCATCGCTCAATCCCAGCCAACTCGGGTCTTCGAAGTAGAGAGCAGCTGGGTCAATTTCATTACTGAGGTTGTTAAGAGTTGTGGTAAGAAGCCTGTCGACAACAGGCATTAGGGAGTCGGGTATATCGGCATTTACCAACATCTCTTTCTCCGCAGCAGCACGCTCCTCACTATTGATGCCTTGAGATTGATAAGCTGCTTTAACGGAGCCGTCAACATCAGCGAGAATGCGTTCGAAATGCGGAACTTTAATTGGACTGGCATCGATGATGTCCTTAAGGCTATGAAAGACTTGCTTTTGGTCGTCATCCATAGAGTTGGCGAGTATTCTTCGGGCAGTTTCATCAAGTCCGCGTAAGCCACGCGAGTTGTACCGGAGAAAGGTTCGAGGTATGCTAGCAAGAATTAAGAAAAGGGCACAGGAATTGGATTCAGAGACTTTCCAAGTCAGCAAGAATAGTATAGGTAACCAAGAGAAGAGTTCTACCTTTTTGCTGTACAAATACCTTATCCTGAGTGCGTCCCTTGGTAAGACGCGAAAGCACGTAGAGGTCATCAATGATGAAGCTCATCAGATCCATTGACCATCTCACAACCCCAAGCAGTGAGTGCAGGACTTCTACACGAGAAAAACGTGAGCCCCCAAAATTCTGAGCAAATTTCACAGCTCATGTGCCTACCAGGCCTTGTGTAGTCATTTTCCGTGCCTCCTCCAGCGGTAGACTTCACATTATTGAACGTAATTGCGAAGGTTAATGCTGCAAGGCGAAGGTGCAGTGTCGCCCATGCAATTTTAGCAGTCAGACTCCTATGGTTTAGCTCGCCCTTATAGCCCAGAGTATTCTGAAGGCTAAGGCATCGTTGGATCATGGGGTTGCGAAAAAGTTTTTCGTGCTGTGGCTCATGAGAATAGTCAACACTCATACTTATCGCCCGCTGACTCTCGCTAAGGAACTGATGTTCTAGTTCTATTGAAATCAGAAACACAACCCCTCCAATGGATGAGAACTCTAGGGACCTACGTGGACCCAAGCATTGCTGAATGACAGTTGCAAGATCGTCATTATTCGAATGACTTATGCAAGAAATAGCGAACTGCAGAGCCAACGCAATTACCGCAGAAGTAACTTTTGCTAAAAACATGTTAGACTCTAGACTGACAGTTTATTTTGTCCGACATTTCGAAAATTGGTAGACATACGATCTCCTTCTTGCGTATCCAGCGAACCCAAGGTATACTCCATTGCTTTTAGCCTCGCGTCGCCATCCGCATCTACGCCTATAGCTAAGCAGTGATTCGGCGATAGCGCCATATGCAGGCCTGTCACAGTATTTAGCATTCTCTCTACGGCCAACCAAGCACCCCAGCTTACATGGGTCATCCACCGGGAATGCAAATCCAGCCTGTGGCATGCTCGACACGCGGTTGATCTCTCCATTGGGGATGATAGGTGTCATTGAAGTTCTATCGCGAAACTCTATAGAACCGTCGCCATACGCGATTGCAATAGTAGTACTCGAATTAATCCGCTCTACGGCCAGAATAGCCTTCCTTACGGTGATGTCATTCATTCTTCTGAGATCGAGACTTTGCTGTGTTTTCTTGGTTAGCAATGGGGGCTAGCCTATACCTAGTGAAAGTTGATGGAAATGACCGAACCTCATTTGCACTACCAACACTGTTTCTCCTCGTTCCCAGTTTGTCAAAGCTAGGGTGTAGGCTCTGGGGAGTCGATCTTAGCTCCCACCTCGCAATCACGCTAAAGGTATCTACGTTCTGTTGGGGCTCCTCAAAGGGGCTTGGAATATAAGAGAACGTGGCCATGATTATGGGATATGAGGGTTCGCTGTGCTTCGAAGGCAATGGCGCTGGCGGTATCATTTCGAGATGAGATAGCTGAGCCCGCGATACGTCGCCCCGAGAAATATCATTCTGACCAATCTGAGATTGCGGCACGTCCTTACCTTCGATGGGCCCTAGAGGGAAGCAGAAGTCGTCAACTTTCACATGGCTAATCTGAAGAGTTGCAGTTGACGGGACCTGGCTTTGCGGGATTGGTTTTTGATTTGTCGGGATGTTCCAGTTAATATTGATGCGGTAGAGGCGTATTTGATGGGATGCCGTGTGGACGGCAAGGAGGAGAGAATTATCTTTTTATAGTTAAATTAGCGCACCGTATCCCCGCATTGATGCTGATATGAGTACCCTTATCTGACGAGAAAGAGGCATGCGATAAGAGGTCGTCGGATGACCCGATGCTCTCGAGTTCTGTGTTGACCTCGAGCCACCTGGTGTCGTGTTGTTGGTACCATAGTCTCACCATTCCGCCTCTAGTCACTCCAATTAGAGTTGCCCGAGAAGGAATAGGGTGGAAAGGACCAAAGGTCTTATGGTTAGTTGCTGGATATTGAAATTGACCGTTATTGTCCTTGACGACAGGTCGGTAAAGCGGAAACTAGAAAGCATGAGCTTTGAACATGTCATCTTTCTTGGATGGTTAAGTACCATGCGTTCAATGTTCAGCCACGACATTCCAACAATAGCACCCAAATCGTCTTCTTGGTCCACAACACTCGAGCGGGATTGGTTGAGCCGATTCACCGTAATATATATCGTAAAGATTGAAAGCCTGCCCAACATATCCACCACAGCCAACTCAGAGCCGCTAGGGTTCCAAGAGAGGTGGACTATCTGTTGCCCATCGTCATTTGGGGAGACCTGCGAGACAGGGAATTCCCCGCCGAGTGTCCACCGTCCGTCATCAGGTCTGCATAGCAAATTACGAATCACAACGGCATTGCCATCCCGTTTGACATAAGCAATGCAGCCCAAATTTGACCAAGCGACCTTCCTATCTTTTATTAGTTCCGTACCGACGGGTATACACTCGCGCCTTCATCCTTGGACGTACTGGTTGCAGCCGCTGGCGCGTAGTTCGTCCAGCCTTTGGATCAGACCCTTTGCAGCGGGAGCGGGAGCTGGAGGAAGAGTCGGGCCCTCTCCAAACAAATCATCCATGTCCAACGAGTCATCCATTGTCAGGTTTGGCCTATCAAACCTTTATCACCGTGAAACTATAGCCCTACCGAGTACTGTACTCTCAATACAAATCCCAACATGGTCATTGTAAATAGAGTTGGTAGATGATCTAATATGTCTGCTCAATCGAACTTATCCCCATTAGTTGTTGTTTGCATAGATCGATTACGTAAGACTTGGCAAGGAGTCGTTTGGTTCGCTTTTCCCACCAATGGTTCGAGCCTCCTGATGATTTTTTGGTCAACAGATTAATATATAATGTTAAGAGCGAAATCAGGAAATCCCCAGACGGCCAGCTTTTAATCCCTTGGGCTGAGGAGAAGGAAACTATATACGTGCAAAATCCCTGGTGCTTTCAAGCCGGCAAACGCCAAGTCTTATATATCATAAGTATCTTTTCCAAGAACAGTTGTATCCAACTCTAAATACCTTAAACTTCTGATACTTTTTTTTTTTTTTTCCTATGCTTCCCCTGCTCAGCAGTTTCTATAAAGTTAAATCTCCTTAATCAGATCATAGTGAAGCTTTTAAGAAAAGCTAGTTAGCTTTTAAAATAATAGTTCTAAAACATTTGACTTTATTAGATTCCTTTGGCTCTGTATTTTGAAGCAGCACAACTGTGGCAAATAAGAGTTTCAGCAAACACCCATCTACCGTCGAGCAAGAAATACTGTATCTCCAAAGGATTTCAAGTCACTCTCAACCGAACTCACCACCCAGTGTGTGATGGAAATCCAGCAACAGCTCTATATTTTACTATTGTCTAACTGTTCTCTTGTCACTCTCTTAGAACCCCCCTGGCCTTTCGCCATGACAACATGTATAAGAAGGGAATACAGTTTTGTGTATCCCAGTTCATCGCGGCAACCAAGGGATAAATAATCTCTCCTTGCCTTTGCGAACAGGGAAATGGCCTGCGACAATGAGAATATCCATGTAACTGCAAGTAAACTGAGAAAAAGTGGGGTATGTGAAAGATAAGCTGGGAGTCATTCACTGCATTTGCTCGCAGCATGTCGAGTCGCATTACATCCAAATATACCCACGACAATTCTCAGAACCACAGAGGCATTCGGGTGCGTTCTTAGACTTCTTCCTCTCCCTCCCCTTTCCTTTCCCCTTTTTCTTCTCTATGTGGTCATTGTCTGTATAATTGAAGGTCAGCTCGGTACCCGCAGGGATATAGTCTATCGCAAAGAAGGCCAGATCGTAAATATACATATCGCCATGGTGATATGATACGGAGAACTGGCGACAATTCGGGTTGCACGAGTGATTCATAAACCTCGTGGGCCCACCAAAGAACTCTCCATCAACAATGTATAACTTGTTCTGGGGGATGCCATTGTCCTCGGCGAACTTTTCCATCGTGTAAAGGTAAGTGTCCTTAGCCTTGGTCTGCCTCTTTAGACGCTCACGCCGGTTGGCTTCCGAATTGGTGATAATTTCCCCCTTATAGATGTCGATAAACTCTCCCTTCCTAAGGTCCATGGGGCAGCGTAGGCCTAGATCCCATCAGTCGCGGCTACATATGATATGGGGATATGAGTCTTACCCCATCCACGATTTGACGTCTTAAATATCTCCAAGGGAACTTTACGCCCCCATTGCACAAGTTTGTTTTTGCAATTGTCTCCACAATTACAGAAGCGGTTGCATTCAAAGATCGCATCCCGAGTGCGAAGATGACTATCTCTCAACGTGCCAGCCCTATCACCAGTGGCAATGTAGGGAAACCTCTTCTGTATCATTTGGTCAAGACATTCACATGTAGTGTACTCGCACCCCATTCGACGGCCGTTGTCGGGCTTGCAGTTACATCCATACATGGAATCCTCACTAGCCTTAGTGACACCCTTGCCGAGGACGCAGGCGTCGATAAAGCGAAAATTCAGACTCGGCGAACTGTTATCAATATCATTCACCAGGGTGACTCTCGGACCTAGAATGGCATCAAGCCTCTCTAGGAAGGCTTCCCGGATACGATGTGCCCCGACTTCCTCCAAGGCGCCTTCAAGCATGGGATTTTCATTGACCGTGGTTGAACTCGTGGAGGGTGCAGCACTATTAGAACGGCCCGAAGCTCGAGACTTCCTTCTGACACATATAGCTCCGTGATTCTATGTAGTTTTGGAAAACAATTTAGTTAACTTGTACTTTAGGCCAAAGGCGGTGAGAACTTACAGAAACAATTTTCCCATTCAAAGACTTTCTTATAACTAAGTTTGAACCTTCAGGCTCACTATCAGACTCTTGCGGGGAAGAAGTTTTCTTGCGACAAACGTTAGATAAATTGGTTGATGCACTAATCAAAATGTTAGATTTTGATCTTACTTTCTTATTTCCTTTCGTCGATCTCTTTCGCTTTTTCGCATTGTTGTCATCGTCTTTGTTGATAGAGAGGGAAGACGTAGTCGAAATGCTATAAGAAACTCCATTAACTGATACCTAAATTTGAAAGGTATACGATCTACAAACTGACCTCCCTGACCTTCCTATCCCAGTCAAAGATGTAATGTCTCCTTTGATCTTCGATGCGAGGAGCCATGATTCTGAACATTCGTCTTGTGTCTCTTTAAGAACCACCAGATAGAATAGCTGAAGGCTTAGTTCATCTTCTAAAAATAACGAAAATACAAGAAAACTTACCTTGCCGTTTTCCGAACGTTTATCAAGAATCTCTTTGATCTGAAAAGATGAAGTTCGTGTTAGTTGTTTAGTATTTTGTTTTAATTTGATAAAAGGCTTTTCAAGTCGTAAGTACTTACTTCATCAACTTGAAAAGACTTATTGTCATCTATCAACACCGGTTGCTCAGCCATCTACAGCCTGTAGTTAGCTTCAAAATATCCATGTCTTATCGATAGAAAATTCGCGAGCCATAACTGTGGATGCAAGGTGGGTGGAGGCTCAAACTAAAAGCGACCAGGATGAAATTTACTTTTACTTAGCTCGTGTTTGTTTAAGCTCTTTAAAGTAATGCAAGTGTGTATAAAGTATGAAAACAGATGAACAAAAAAGGAATTAGAAGTTGATGATGATGATGATAATGGGAAAAAGAAAGCTGGATTTGAAAAGATGAGAATTATCATAAGAGAGTGTTAACAAATCAATAAGACACTAGCAGGGATTTAAAAAAAAATATCATATGATTTATTTAACAAAACAATTAGTTATAAATATAATTAAAAAAATATAAATATTTAATTAAAACTACTTTACTGATACTTGTAATTTAAAAAAGAAAATTATAAAATACTTTTTTAAATCTGGGGGTTTGTATTGAAATTGTTATGTATTTTTATACTTAAACTTTAAATTTAACTGTAGCGTGACTGATGGTGCGAGCGAAAAGTATAAAAGAATATGTTTGAATATTGAATTAAGATTGGCCTTGGACGGTAAGCACTTTGAATAAGATTTGGAAATAGTTTATTTGCTGATAGGATAACTCAACACACAACGTATGAGGCATAGACCTCTTAGTTGTAAGAGCTTTTTTTCTCCGAATTTAATCAACAATTTACTGGCACCAAGACGCCTAGAATGCAATAAAAATTGAGTTAGAAGTGGGGAGATTTTATTATAGCGGAAAGCTAAGAAAACTGAGGGGAATGTTTGATAGAACGTAATGCTGGAGAAGTCTGGGCATCCAAAGGCACAACCTGGGAATGGACTTATTGAACTTCGCTTGAGTCCGTCAGTTCCAAACTTTCCCAGTTCTGTGATACCAAGCAAACTCCAAGATGGCATCCGAAGTTCAAGATATGCAATCTGCGCCTTTCATCAAGCAATTGGTAGCTAATGGTATGTAAAGTCTCAAATTCGGAGCATATTTATTTGTGAGAAAGTCGATGCGACAATTAGAACTCTCTTAGAGCTAATGTTCTAATAGACAAATCTACTCGCGATAAAGCGGTGGCAAGTTTGCGAACATATCTGAGCGGCCGCAGAACCTTCACTGAATTAGAACTCCTGAAACTATGGAAGGGACTGTTTTTCTGTCAGTGGGATTCCGTGCGAAAAGACCGATGTGTTATCATTGGAAGCTGACTAAAAATCCATGTCCTAGGTATGTGGATGAGCGATCGAGTGCGGACACAGCAAAGACTAGCCGCCGACCTAGCGGCCTTGGTAGATGTGTTACCAAGTGAAAATGCATTGCCGTTTCTACGAGTATTTTGGATAACCATTGCGAGAGAATGGACTGGAATTGATGTCCTTAGGTTGGTCTTTTATCAAATATGCGAGGAGCTCTGCTAAGACGGAATGCTACAGGATGGACAAGTTCCTACTCTTAGTGCGAAGGTACCTTGCTTCATCCTTCAGATACCTGGCTAAGAGGCACTGGAACGGCGCGGTCGTGGAAGAGTATATGGTTATCCTGTCGTCAATACCGTTGAGGTCTGTCCCTTCCGAGCCTGCGGATTCTAAGGTATGCTACTGATAAACCACACTAAAGCACAACGGAAATGAGGATCCCGAATGGGTTACGCTACCATACCATCGATATCTATGTTGATGAGCTTGACAAGGCTGACACGCCAAGAAGCGGAAATCTCCCGATTGACACCCTTCTCAGTCCTTTACGAAGCCTAAGTACGGATAGCCCTACTAAAGCCGTACGCTTGAAATCAAAAGAGTCCCTGGGAGATGTGAGACTAAACGATTGGAATAATGCGGAACGTGCGGAGCAAACGGGAGAGGTGGAGCGGGGAGATCAAGGGGAAGAATGGGGTGGAATTGACGATTGAGCGGAGGTACTCGGTTAGGCTATGGAAGCCTGGGGTTTAAAATATGGTTGCTGCATGTTTTCCGGCGTTCAGATTCACCGATAATGTTTTAGATGGTTTCTATCACACAAGAATCTGAGAAGTATGTGAAGATTGTCTTCGCACGAGGAGAACGGTTTCTAGACGTCGACGCTAGGAATCCATGGTGCGCAATTAGGCAAGAGATGCATGAAACTTGACAAGACAATGTGGAGAGGATTCTAAGTCTTGCACATCAAGAAATGCGCGTACCCATCCCGAATCTCTGCGCCAAGAATCTCGAGATGTCTTGAAGTTGCGAAAGTGTGCAAAAAGCGGTTTGGTTTGCTAAGGGGTATATGCTCCTACACGAACTGCCCGAAAAGGCCAAATTGGACAAGTGATATCTAGGATAGGGGAAGAGAATCGGTGCCTCCAGTAAGTGGCGAAAAGGGTATGGGGTAGGGTGGAACAGTGATGTACGGCTAATAACTTTCCTAGACTCCAGGAGCTTCATAGATGTGTCCTGACTTCGATAGGACGGTGCCTAAGCCTCTATGGATCTCTGCCTGGAACGGTTCGAAGGGCACCTTTTCCCCATCGATACTAATATATCCATTCTTCTGGTCCCGCGGGATTATTCTGAAGCCTTCGACTTTTCGATACGAGACCTTAAGCAACAGCATTTGTTAGACCGGTCGGTAAGGGGATATATTGGCTAGGGTATATTGACGAGTGGGGTGCACTTACATGTTCCATGTCGTAGAATGCGCCTGACTCCACAGCGGCGATGGATTTGAGAGCGGTGATACGGCTTATGTGCCCGTCTATGCAGACTAAATCTATGTTGCCGTCGTTCGGGAGAGCCGCGGGGAAGAAGTTTGCATTAGCTGCCATCCAGGCCATCTAGTGGACTGACTATCAGTGCGCCAAGCTCGAGGATAGGATAAATTGATAATAGACGTGGAGCATACATTTCCAGCGTAGAAATTGCCGAGAGTATCATAGGGCACTAGCTCCCAGCCCTCTGGGAGCTCATCCCCAACCGTGCCAAATTTCAGCGGGGGAAGCCCGTTATTCGCGCTTTCCGTTGCTGCCAACTGAGCCCTTCTGCTACTCACTAGTTCGCGGTTATCCAGCTCTTGTCGGTAATGTTGTCTAATCGTTTGTTTGTCCTCAACTGTGACCTTCACTGCTAGGTCACATGGATACACGGTCTTCCTAAGAAGCCTCACTAAAATCCCATAAGTGAAGCGATTCTCGCCCATCCATCGCAAGTGTTCTGTGGCAAGGTCGCTTTCCGCGACTATGCCCACCGACTGGGACAGGAAAGACAGAAAGCGTCGATTGGTTTGCGTTATTGATACCAGATCAAGAGGCGTTCGGATGCCCTTTACAACATATAATGCGGCCAAACTTGGGCTATTGGTGCCGTTCAAGTTCCAGCTCATAGCATTACCTGTTCCGCATGGAAGCTGGACAATCGCTACCTTTGACAGCGCTTTCCGCGCATCTTTCCGGTTCCCTAGCCCATTGAAGATCTCGTGAGGCAACCCATCCCCAGAGCAACATGCCACAACATCGTAGGCTTCGATATCTAGGTTCTCTGCAATCTCAACTGCATGCCCTCGGTATTGTGTCCTCTCAACGTCAATGACGGATTGCGCCGCTGTAAATATTGGCTCGATATCCCGCGAGTAAAGCTTCTGGGCATTCCCCTTGCCGCCGAAGGGATTGATGAGTACTTTAATCCGCTTCTGGCGTTGCGACTTGCTATATGATCGATCTAGCAATTTCGATATCCATGTCCTAGCTGCCAAACTATTTGTCTTCTCGACTGAATAGCTGATGAAAGTTGGCTGTACGAAATCTTTAGAAGTCTGCTGGGCGAACCATATAGTCAAGCCGGGTTCGGAGATGTTGGCCCACAGAACATTATGGAATGGTATGGGACGGGTGTTCTTGGAATCTATCTGTTCAGCGTGTGTCCTCAATCGGAAGCGCACCGATCTTACTGCTTGGTAGAAGATCGCAGCACCTAAACCCCCTTTCCTTGGCAAAGCCTTCATCTATAGTTAGGCGCGTTAGGATGCGTATCTGCAATTTCATGATGTCGAGTTAGTTACCTAGTACAATTAAGGAGTCTGTCCCCAACGTTAGTGTCGCATTTCTTCCAACAATCAAGGTAGTCTCTGTAATAGGTTCTGTTCGGGTCACCTCTGCGATCGGATCAGCAAAGGGATCCCCAATGGTGGAGGTTTCTGAGGACATTGTGATTGGAGAGACGAGGCATGTTTACACATATTCAGCGAACCCGGAACCGCAAAATACAGTTTCGCGGAGCCGAGGCTCACCATCAGCAAAATGTAATTAGAATCACCGGAAAAAGATTCGCGACACGATCGTAAATGGGGATGCTCCAGGTAATTTTTATACTTCATGATTCATAGACACCTACATGAGAGCTGGTGATTAATGGAGGCTTCTTGATCTAGCCGCCGCGGCCTGGCGAAATATCATCTCTAGATTTTGCTAAACTATCATGGAAGTATGCAAACACCATAGCAAGTGCGGACAGTGGAGAACTTGGGCGGAATGGCGAGACACGAGAGGCTAGCTCTTTCATGCAACCTCTCCGACCTTATTAAGACCTTTTAACGATCCCAGGCTCAATGCTAGACCCTGTGACCGACTACGTATCCGCACGAATCCTGTAACAGGTCCATCTTCGCCTTCCTTTTCGATGCTGAGATTGGCTAGAGCGTCCTCACCTATATAAATTGCATTAGCATCTCGTACACCTTGACCGGATAGGTTCAGATGACCCACCAAACACGCTTCGGGCGTAGAGATTTGCGCTCAAAAACTGGCAATCTCCCTTCAATGAGGCCTCTGGGGTCAGGCAACTCATGTTTGTACAAGCCATGAGCTGTGTCAAGAAATCCCTCAACGATTTTGCCTTGGAGTTAATATTGACCTTGTTCTCCCACTCAAACTCCGTCCACATCGTTCTGAACTGCGTTTCCGTACAATAGGCCGGCTGGATGTAGTCCATTATATCGACATGAACGTCATTCAGGATGACCACGTTGGTCTCGGTCGAGCTAGGGCCATCATACACTACATTGCCAAATATTACCCCAGTGTCTGTTGAGGATACCTTGATCGTTGATTGAACATTCTGGAAATCGTGGGGGCCAAGATTCTGGGTTGTCGGCCGCTCAACTACTTTGAGGTCACCTAATGTGGCGAATTCCACAGAAAGATTCTGTAGTGTCTCCGTCGTTTGATTCACCAATAAGACATCGAGAACAATATCGAATTGGTGTACCTTGACATACGCTTCTGCGTACACAGGGTCTGAGAAACCTGTGAGTTGGACAACCCTACTAAGCTTGGAGGAGAGATCCTCGACAGTAGCATCGCCTCCGGTAGCCTTTTCGAGGTCCAATTCGATCTCGTCTGTGCCGTCACCAGCCGTTCTTTTGGCAAGCTGTCGTATAGAAACAACATCATCTACCTGCATTGCTGCCTTGGCTTTCTCAACAGCTTCCTTGGCGGCACGCTTCTTCTCTTCCACTTGTACCATCGCTCGGAAGGCCTTTCTGGTATCGTCGAGGAAAACTGTCTCAAGGTCGTTCTTCCGGGAAAACTCTGCGAGAGAGCGAACACATGACATGATTCTGTCAACGGAATCCTCATCGATAGGAGTCTTCACAAACTGTGATTGCCCCACTCGAATGATAGAGATCATGATGAGCATTGCTTCCGCTCGTAAAGCATTAGTTCGTTCGACGTCCTTAGAGATCTCAGAGTGGCGCATAACAAGTTTTGTGAGAGTGGAAGAAAGAACTGATGCAAGATAATAGTCTCCATCGAGTATAAGTTGTCGAAGTGGTGGTTTCTGGGCGGCTTTCACAGCTTCTAACTTAGCTGCCGTGGCGGATTCGCTAGTCAAAGCGCTTTCGGTGGCATAAGTACCGTCTGCGAGGACTTTTCGAGAACCCGTAGGCACTGATGGTTTGGCATGTCCATTCACCTGCTCTTTGGACTCTGGGCTGCCATTCGAAACTTCGTCCAGTAGCCGCTGCTCCGACGCCAATATGGGGATTTCTCCTAAACTAGCCCGTATCCGCTTCCAAGCATCCCGAATATCACTAGCCTCGAGGGAGTACTCCCCTACTATCCACAGTGCTCCACGGTAAACTTTTCCGGCTCGAACCTCGCTTAATGTCGACACCAGCCGTTCAACTATGGATGGCCTTAACTTTGGAAACTTTTCCACAACTTCTTTGACGAAAGAGATGACGTCGACCGCTGATGTATTGTTAAAGTCCGCAATGAAATCCATCAAGAGTCCCACAACACTAGCAGCAACTTCGGAGAATTTGATAGCACATTGGTGGATCGAATGGATTAGTAGTTGACGATATTCGTTGTTCTGCAATGGAGAATGAGCAAAGCGATAACTGTAAAGGAAGCCTTAGCACCAGTACCTTTTCAAACTCCTGATCCACTGTCTTTGAAAGCTCTTTCTTTAGAAGTAAGACAACCTCTTCTACATTTTTGCTGGATACCATCTCCATAGCAATAGCGAGGGCTTTCCTTCGCACATCGATGTCTGGGCTAGAGAGCACACGAAGTATTTCCATAACTAAATCGTCTAACACGCCTTCGTTATTTAGTCTCAATTGGTCCACTCGGTCTAGAACAATGAGCTTGACGTTGTTGTCCGCCTCTTTTATACTTAGTTCAATGAACTTAGACGCCGCTGCCTTGACAGCAACTGGGTTGCTTGTAAGAGAGGTCAGGGATGAAGCGGCTTCGTAAACAACAGTAGTAGCACCAGCTTCCAGAAGGTCAAATATCAATCTCAAATATCGAGCCTGCTAAGTCGGTCAGTCCCTCGGCCACTTCTTGCATACTAAACGATTTTCACCTTGTTCTGGGAGTTCTGTACAGCATCCTTCCTGATGAATTCCAATTCCACCAATTGCAGTAGTTCGTCCGCATTCGGGATCCCGTCAAAGATACTGCTAAGATACTCTGACGCCCTCTGATTGCTGATAGCGACGAGTGCCGCAAAAGCGTTTCTTTTGCAGATGTGGTCGCTCTCGCCCTCCAAAAAGGTGTAGATGAGGTCAGGGGCATCGGGAATTAGACCCTCAGAGAGTTGGTAGATGGATGAAATGGCAAAGACAGCGTTTTTCCGTACGTAGGCATGGCGGTGTTCAAGACAGGATCGGGCAGAGGAGAGCAAAGGCTCGATGAGTTCCGGTTCCTTAAGTTTGGAGAGGAACCGAAGGGTATTGCCACGGATGTACTCATTAGGATGCTGTAGGTCATTCCGGATGCCATTGCTACGAAAGTTCAGCATTCACGTCATTGCCTTGGGGTTTTGGCTTCAGCGAACATACCAAACGAGAATCATTTCTTGCTTCAACTTCCCATTAGCGTCAAGCTTTGGGCATATCTCGTAATAGAAATATAGTAGTTTCTTCAATGGTTTGCTCTTCGATGGCATGACAAATCTTATGATATGCATGAGCAGCTGAGGCATCGGTTCTCCGTTCAACATCACCGTCAAGATGCGCTTCATAACCTCCACTTTCATCTCATCTGTCCCCTTCTCCAGTTGTGTTTTCAATTCCTGCACCGTGGGTTGGTCTGCTGCATTATCTTGGTGCACTAAACTGTACGAATGTTCAAGGAAAGACGCCATGCTGTGCAGTTGTAGAGAAGGCAAGCCAAGATGTGCAGAGTGGGGTATTCGAAGGGTGGATTCTGCCACTCTTCGATTGGCGGACTTGGACGCTGAAGTCGGGTTAATTGTCCTGCTGAGACTAGAGGAACCTGCTTGATCATTAAAAGTTGAGTCGTACTTGCCCAACCAGTATGATTCAGGGGACTGTAGAGCTCGAAGAACTCCCAAATTTGATAGTCATGAAGTTCCACTGTGTTCAGAACCAAAATGGGTGTGCGCCGAATCTTTTAGTGCTCAAAACTGCGCTAGTCGTGCCCGAAAACAATCATTTTCAGCCTCACAGCCATCTGCCCCGGCTTTCACACTCGACTTACCACTTTTCCCCATCTGATCAATAATACACTGCGCCCAGATGGCAGCGGCATCAAGCGAGCCTTTTTATGTCCGATATTAGTACGATCGCTCGCCCGGTGAAGCTGTTCTGTTGCTGATGGATCTTATGTAGTTCTGGGCATTCCGGTCGTTTCGGTCATGAATTCCTTGGTGCGTATGCTTTTGCCCGTTATACCTGCAGAGAGCGCTTGCTAAATCTAGGTATAGAATTTGATTTCAGGGTCCTCGGGGATGGCAGAAGTGCCTCCGCACGTTATGCAAACAATTCAAACTACCGAAATGACTCTCTCATCCGCAAGGAGAGTATGTAGCCCTGTAATGATGGCCATTGTGTCCCCAGAGACCAACCTAATACGGGAGATCGGCAGTGTGTGTGAGTTCTGTGCTCATCGACGAAATCAAGCGCATTATCAAACAGAGTGAGATCATGAAGTAATAATATATCATGAGTCCATAACACCCATGTTCCTACTGACCTTACCCAGAGAAGACGACACCAAGTGGCCACAGAAAAACAAGGATGGACGACAGGAGCTTGAAATCCGGCTTGGGAATGAACATATCTCCTTCGAGGTGAGCAAAAATTCTTATCCAGAATCACGTGATGATACGTTGAATTCGAACGATCCTAGACTGCGAAAATCGGATCTCTTGTCGACGTAACAGAGTCCGCAGACCCGGAGGGTTTGCGCGTGTTTTACTACCTCGTCCAGGATCTGAAGGCACTTGTTTTTTCTCTCATATCCTTGCATTTCAAGGTACGCGCTACCCCAGATTTCTGCATCACCCATGGCTCATGTGTTCGCGTCAGATAAAACCTATTTAAATTTTGTTGCCTAAAAGCGAAGTTTATGGGCATTCTCTTCCTAAGTCTAAAGTGTGATGAGCAAACTTGTACAGTAATAAATCTCAATCGCGATGAATAAGTAAAACTGCTGCATCGTATGGTGCTGATGACGGTGTGATCGGTTGGTTTTGCTTCGTTCCAAAGCCGGGCCAACGGGCGACGTTCCTCCGCATAACCCCCCAGCTCCCACTCAACTTCGATCCCCTCACGACACCAATCATACCAGAGGTGAAAATATCAACCTCACAGTTAACCACAACACTTTTCTTCTTTTTCTCTCAATTAAAATTGTTCAAAGGCTCTTTCAACGTAATATCACGCTCAATGCCGACCCCTAATGACGAGACGCGCAACGAATCCCCATCGGCGATAATCGATTCACTTCTTCACAGACCTCAGCACACGAGCTGTCCGCCCGACGAATCGAGACACAACGCATGGCGGGTGGATACACCTGATGGGATAATTGATGCAGAAACGACACCTCAGCAACAGCCGACCCCGCCATCAGACGTTGATTCGCCGCGACCACTGGAGAACTGCACCCCGCACGGCATACACTTGAAAGAGATGGATACTGAGGAGGACAATCCTGTCTCTGATATGCTAAGCCCGATTAGCCCTGGCCCAGACACTAAAGATATAGACACGCGCATCTCTCTGGGATTGGCATCTCATGGCACAACAGAAACTCCCTCTCCGTCGATGAGTTATGAGTTCTCTAACGTACGGGTGAGCGCATCGCACACTGCCGCCCCAACCCTCGATAGGTGTTAACATCCTACACTTTATAGCTATTTCCAAATTATTCGTCATCCTTTCTCCGCGCGGGCAGCAAGTTCCGTGGCACGCAGCAGTCTGACCGCCAGGTGTACGATGTTCAGGTGGAACTGAAACATGTTGACATGGGGGAATCATTTCTCTGCGGCTATCTACGGATTCAAGGTTCGTCAAATACCATAGTGTGGCGATGCTTAGTACTGAGCAGAATGAAGGCTTGACGGAAGACCATCCAACTTTAACCACATATTTCGAGGGAGAGATGATCGGCACCAAATATACATTTCGTACTCAAAATAAAGAATGGGGATCTACTGAAAAGGTGGACTATCAACACTGGAACAGATTTCCAGCTTATCTGCCTATGGCGAAACAGGCGAGGAAGCCCGACTTTAGCTGCAAGAATTTCGCTAAGAGGGAACATATCTTCATGAGGTGGAAAGAATACTTTCTTGTGCCGGATCACCGGGTTAGGACGATCTCCGGGGCCAGCTTTGAAGGATTTTACTACATCTGCTTTAATCAGGTCACTGGGGATGTCAGCGGCATATATTTTCACTCCAAAAGCGAAAAGTATTAATTCTACTTTTACCCAGTCATTACGTGCGGTAGAGTAGTGCGCTGACGAAATTGAAAGCAACAGGTATCAGCAGCTCGAACTGAAGCGTATTGACGACCGAGGGTGTTTTGGCGCTATGGAATTTCGTTGAGCATATTTGGGCTTTTAGCGAAGGAGTATACGGTATACAAAGCTTTCAGCGTCCTGTACTAGGTCGTTCCACGGCTAGAATGCGCCGGAGGATTTTTGCCGCGTCCCATCTGTTTGTTTGACACTCTTCTCTCACCTATTGTCTATCGATTTTCTCATCAGAAACCCCATCTCTTCTATGCTTCTATTTCCACATTATTTTCTTAAATCCAGCCTCTATAGCTGCCCGTGATCTTCAGAGATATCTTTCCTTGGCTCGACCCGTCTTCCCTTTCTCCTACCCTCGACTTGTGTATTACTCACACCGGCTTTGTGTCTCTCCTCTCAGACACCCTGGCCGCCCTATCATTACCTTGCCCGGAGCAAATGGGGAGTGAAGATAGCTGAGTTAATGGGGACTGAGGGTGAGGCCTAGTGGTATGAGTGGGAGTTTGAACACCACTCACTAGTGATTCATGCTGGAAGCAGAACCTCTCTTCTGCGTTCTGGTGTATTTGAGGTGCAGTTCTCATGTGCAGGTGGGATTAGATCTTGGACACATGGGCCTAGTGACGAGTTTCCGCATATATATTGAACCTCTTCGTCATTACCGCCTCTGATTTTATGACTAGTTGACTGGGGCCGAGAATAAATAAGGGGGACCCAGCATTGGTGCCCCTGTTTTTGCCGTATTGCTGCCAAAATTAATTGGCTAGCGGAGGGTGAGGGTGTCCAAAATTTTATTTTCCTCCACGCCTTTAAATATGTATTCTCGGACAGCCGAATTCATCTTTAGGAATTGAAGTCTAGCCCGCTGTAACCCAAATTACGAGCACTTCCGAACCATACTGGTAGGCTAAACCTGATTTTTTACGATTGTGTATTTTCCCGGGGGAATCCCTTAGGATCCTAGGTCTGCCGGAAACACTACGAGTAAATGTGTGTTGTGGTTGGGGTCAGAAAGTCATCCTCGCTTCGTATCCACTTTTGAGTTCATCATTTCTATATTTCCCGAACGACATCTGGATATCTCATTGTAGAATGGGTGGACCGCCTCCAACGAAGCGCCAAAAGCGCGAAGACTACCGGAAAGCTCGTGAGACGGAGGAATTGTCAGCGGAACTTCCAAAGAAAAAGTTCTATAGGCAACGGGCACACGCGAATCCGTTTTCTGACCATCGACTCAACTAGTATGCTCTTCCCTTATACTTGACTTTTTGGTCAGGCATTGGCATTGTACTGAGGTTATTATAGCCCGGAGAGCCCAGACATGATGAATTGGCCCGCCCTTTACCCAGCATTTGTGGCTCCTCCTGTGGACATAGAGGCTGATGCAGCACATAATACCAACAAATCGGGGGATCTTCTACTCAAACTAACGAAGCAAGTAGAGGTAGCTGATATTGGCTGCGGATTTGGCGGTCTATTGGTTGCTCTTGGACCGCGATTCCCAAATACTTTATTCTTAGGTACGAGGCTACTAATCGACCCTGCGTGCTCTTTGTACCTAATGATGTTATTTACGACATTTCTTAGGAATGGAGATCCGAATAAAGGTTGCAGACTTTGTTCAGGACAAGATCAAGGCACTCAGAACTCAAAACGGCGAGATCGGTGGATACCAGAACATTGCTTGCCTGCGGGCAAATGCGATGAAATTTCTTCCAAATTTCTTCAAGAAATATCAGCTGTCGAAGATTTTCTTCTGCTTTCCAGATCCCCATTTCAAGGCTCGGAAGCATAAAGCTCGTATTGTTTCGTATGTGCTTTTTTTATAGTCTCCCAGGCCATTGATGTTCTATACTAACCGCTCTAGAATGACTTTAAACTCCGAATACGCTTATGTGCTACGCCCCGGAGGCATCGTATATACCATTACAGATGTGGAAGACCTTCATAAATGGATGGTACAGCACTTTGATGCCCATCCTTCGTTTGAGCAGGTCTCTGAAGAGGAGCAAGATGCCGATGAATGCGTACAGGTGATGAAGGTTGAGACAGAAGAAGGAAAGAAAGTGGAAAGAAATGAAGGTGATAAGTTTGTAGCTTGTTTCCGTAGATTAGAAGACCCACCATGGACTTGAATGGTCTTATTGTCCTCTGACATTCCAGAGATTGCTTGCTCCGGGATCACGTGGTCAATTCTAAGCTTTCATCAATGCAACCTTGAAGTTATGGGTTATACCCAGATCTCTGCCTCACTAAAACGTCTGCTGTGTTCTAGGAGGTTTGGAGGGAGGGCCCCACCTTTGGAGTCTAATTGCGGATACTCGCTGGCCTTTTGCTTCTAATCTTTTTTTTTTTTAACTCAGGCTAATCATTTTACACTCTGCAGATAGTAACGCTAACCAGCAACTCTCCCTCGCTATCTTAGGAAACTGCCTTTGAGGCATCAGAAGTCTCTATCGAAGGTGCCATACCTCTCTCGCTGTGTTGGTAACCTATCTGGTAGTCCGCCTTGTTGCGGACTTATAGGGCCTTATCTTAGTGAGCTCCCATGGTACCACCAGCCTCTCAGACCCGACAGGCATAAGCTAGGTGGGCGAAGGAACTGTTAGCTCCCTAGACTCATATTCCGGGCTCGAAATATTATTCTGCAGGCCAGCCAACTAAGAGGTAACCTTGCCTACACACGAGGATACCTCCTCAAGGGGTTGACTGTCTGTCTGCTCTGCTAGGACGGACTTGAAGATTTTGCATCCTGTGTTCTGGTCCCAACTGAGCCCTTTGAAAGCTGCACTAACCGCTATTATGGCAACAAAGGACCTCAGAATGAAATATGTCTGGCCTTAGTTCCCTGACGACCGGGGTAACTTTGCTCCTAGAGTCTCTATCCCTTTGGCATTCGCTCTCGTGGGGGCATTAGAGCCTTCAACACTCAGGAGCCCACTCCTTGCTGTCTCCATTCTACAGGGACTAGTGAATTAGCTGTGGCTAAGCAATAGCCTCCTCATTTTCCTGTCGAATTCGCCGACTGGTCGCAAATTGCAAAGCACTTCCATCTATTCACACTTCTAGGAGCGTGACGCTGGAACCTGTAATCGACTCTTTGCCACTGGGCACTGCTGCTTGCAAAGCGTTGCCTTGGCTATCGACACTTGCGTTAACATTAACGTTATTACCCAGTAGCCTCTGCACGGAATCGGTATTTCCGGATCACACAGCTTTATATAAGGAAGGCCTGCTAGACCCCGCTTCCACCTCTGACATGTATGCCTTTTTATTAGTCTTGTGAGCACTAGCTACCTATGCTGAGGTACGCTACTGTTGTGTTACTCGGTGCTCGACCAACTTCTGCGCCCCGCCATCGGTTGCCTCTCCTTGTCGTTGTGCATCGGAAGTACTCTTTCCAGCTGCCCTCTGCTTGACTTCATGCGGGTGTTTTCTGAAACCCTGTTCGAATAAATGCCGATGTTCAATATGTATTTCGTGCTATATAAAGATACCATCGACGCTCTTTCAATCAACCCCTACCCCTCTTCACGTCTTCCGCGCTCATATGCCTTTTACTATTATTTGGCATCACTGCCAACATAAGCAAATACATATAACCCTATGATTCCGCTAAACTGAGGAGGGTGAGCCTGGAATCTCCGCGACGGGTTTGGTAGAGACAGGTTCAGTGGAGGTAGAGGAGGCAGGGGGGATAGAGGTAGAGGAAACAGGGGACATGATCTTTGTGGAAATCTTCGGCAAACAGGACATTGCTGGGCCGGTGCAAAATGCTATCCCTCTCGCGACTTATCCCTGGGCTTGAACGGCGAGGGGGTTCATTGAGGAAATGCCACGAAAGATCAGAGGAAATACTTGAAGAATAAAGAGCGAAAGCGGACTATTGCCTGGAGAAAGCTCATCTAAACCCCGCCCAAGGCAAATAATGTTTAGACAAACTAGGCTGATATGGGATAATGTTTTTGCGATCCTAAAGGAGGACAATCGAGACTGGAGGCAAATGCTTCTACGGGGCCTCGACGACCAAGGTGACTACGGCTGCCAGCACATCCACTCTTGAGCGCGGAGCGCACGCTAGTGGATACAGCACATTTGTTGATCTTACCAAAGCTTTCCTCTCGGTCGTCGCTCGCTCGGCATTGTTGGACTGTTGTTTGTCGATACTTTTGTCCATGGATTATACGGTTTCATCAGTGGTAGTAACAAATCTAGAGGAGTTCCGTTCTTCCAGCGCCCCAGCGCAAACTTACTTAAGGGACACCTCGAATCTACCGCTTCTGATGCAACGGCGGTCCTAGAAACGACACTGACTATGATGTCAACCGCCCTTCGCGAATTACTTAAAAGAGGACATCGAGCAACCTTTCACGATGGCTTAGTCCGCTCAATGGAGAATATTGCCCAAGTCTCTGGCATCGATAAGCGTTCCGCGATCATTCAAGTTGTGCGCAACAGGACCAGAGAGCTTCACAAGATGATAGCCCGCGTAAATGGTCTGCTTCGCTATAGAGGGAGAGCCGCAAGCAAACGTCTCTACAACTGCGGTGACCTTCTCATATCCTCAAGGTATTGTCTTGCTAGGGATTCCAAAGATCAAGATCCTCCCAACTGAAAATGAGGTTCGAGGCGGTCACACCGAATTTCTGCTCGCTGATAGCAAAAAGATTCATTGTGCGCACTCTCGGTGCGCCTTGTGGTGCCATGAAGTGTGTACACCGTGAACTGTTCTTAGCCCTGTGAGTATAAAGGGGACTGCAGCATGCCGTGGGTTACGCCATGAGGCCGTCTCCCATGCAATCAGCGCTGCTCCAGAAAGCTATCCTACGGGCGCCAATACCCGGGGGTATTTGCCCTGAGGGCTACTTCCAGATATCTCCGGTCAAACGAGAAGCTCGAGCGGACCTTCTCGAAATGAGGACATACTGCCAGATCGGCCTGAGTGGAACGCCTTTAGTTATGCTCGGATGCGGCTACTTCCCCAGCGCAGAAACGCTCGATGGGCATACGGGAATAGCAGAAGTATATATCCAAGATAAGCGTGGAGAGTGCGCTGGACTTCGAGACGTTTTGAAGTTATAGCTCAATCCATACCTCGTTGCCCTGACCGCCAATGCCCTGTTAGAAGGCATCCCCCTCAACGGTTTAATCGAGTAATAAACAAAGCCGCCATTGGCGAGATGTCTAAACAATTCCTCCCTCTCAAGCTGGGAGGCAGAATTTAAGAAGTTGGAGCGAGAGATCATAGAATTAGGACAGGGCATTGACAGCTCCAGGAGGGAGATCGTCAGCTTATTGACTGAGCAACAGCACATCTTACAGGACAACCCACTCCTTCGAAGACACTTGGGATTGCTCAAAAACTCAGAGAACGACACGGTAGATCGGGGAAACTTGAAAAATCGATCTGACACTTAATAGTGTTGTTAATAAACATTATTCGGCACAGGAGCTTCATGATACCATAGTCTACACCATAATAAGAAGATCTATTGACCGGTTAACGACAGACTTGAATGTCGCCGACTCTGTCCCGGCTGTTGCGCGCGACTGCCAGATTACCTGGGTAGTCGAATTGCACAGATAAGGGCCGAATATATCATCCTCACCGACAAGTTCATCATTGCTCAGATAAAGAAGTCAACGTCTTCTGGTGCATTCATCAAAATCTCAGGTAGCGTTCCTGGCCAACTTGCCAAGCCATTCTTCCAGACTTGCGGGGCGTTCGTCAACGATTGCGGTATTGGGAATCTGCCGAAGCCCGGTGTTGAAGCATCTCTCTACTCCGCAAAGATTGCACGGCCAGACGAGTCTTATCGCCGTTCTGCCAAGACCAATACTGACAACGTCTTAGATTACGTAAAGACCCATCTTACGCAACGCCGTAGAAGAGATCGCCAATATCAAAGTTGCTATAGTTAGCGGTCCTAGGAGGATTACTACCCACTCCGGTCACTAGTACAACTGTTGAAACGGCCATCTAGTGGGCTTTAGAAATAGATCCTTTCCTCCCTTGCCCATCTACTAGCGTTGTATATAGTTTGCAATCGGCTAACGTGGCATGCCCATAGAGCTAGATTATCCAGAATGCAGAACGCCCGTGGACAAGATCACAGAGCAGTTTCCGGTTTAACTCGTGAAACAATATGCAGGTTAAGTGTAGACGTAAGCCGCTTGGTGCAACTCTGAGGCACGCAAACTTAGGCAAAACCGTGGGAAGAAAGCTTTGATTTGGAAACAGGGGGTGGTTTCTAGTAGGAATGAACACTATAAGGTTTAGGCGCCTAGTTAGATGGCATGAAGCAACAAGCTACCGAGTTGCGATCGTCTGTAGAGGGTTCGTGTCAGGAGCATTTAATATGCGAGATAGTGTTGTAGGTTGTGCTCGCGCTTGCGGAATGGTTGCGGATATGACTATAGCAATAGTGTATATAAGGAACTTTATTGAATAGAAGAACCCGCTTGAATTGCTTGCTACTTCGAAGCACTACCTCTTAACTATGTAGGATACTAGCCAACTTATATGATAAGGACTGTAGGCAATTCAGCTGCGAAAAAGGGGCTAAAGCCCCTTCGGCATGGAGGCTTCACAAAACGGCATAACATAGAGTCACATAACACGGAGTAGCACTCTCCGGGACGGCGTAACACGGGATAGAATTACTACCAAGCATCATACTATAGTTATGGTTCGGAGGCTGAGAACCCTTTCTTGGCCAAGTCGGATCGGGCACTAAGAACAACAGATAGGGCAACTCAAGCACCTGAGCCTGCATATCGGCGATTGCCTCGGGGCAGGGGGTTGTATTCGTTGGGCTGCAGATGTCACTGCCGAGGGGGGGGAGGGGGGAGAGATCACTAAGAGCATATAAGGATACTTAAGATCGGTGGGATAACACTTTAATCCCAGCTGAGCGTCCGAATACCGCGGCAGGCGGTCACAATAAATAGGCGGGTCTGCGAGCGCCAGAAGTAGTGGCCGAACTTAGGGGGTTTCACCCCTCATTATCTATGATGTCCTCAAGACCGCCCCAACGCGCTATGATTGGCGGCTTTTTCGGGAGGATAGGGGGTGGACGATTAGCTAAAGGGGGCCAGTAGCTCTTCGCCTTTCCGCTGGAGAAATCTTGTCGAAAAGCTGAGTGTACGTATTCCTTTCGTTACTTATGCGAATCTTGGGGAACAAGTTGTCAGCCTATTCTTCCGCGGCTTAAAGTGGGTCGATAGGAAGCATAATATTAATTAGCTGAAGGCGGTGTAGACCTCGGGTAGTCGGACTTTTTACCACTATCCTGTGGTGTTTGGAGTAGGGTGAATTCTGCTGAGTTGTTCGGCAAGGTAGTGAGTTGTGGAGTTGATGGAGGCTTGCATCGATAGAACGGATAGACTGTGTTCTGTATTCGACAAAATGATGCCCTTGAGTTGGCCAGTAGGTGTGAGACTTGTGGCCTTTTAGAACCCTAGTCTAGGGGGTAGACTTGGGACTGTGCCTTAGGAGACGAGAAGATGGCGGGCAGTTATAGTGTGAGGATTTCTCTCATTCGGAGTCGTCAACTCAGTGAAGCGTTTCAGATATCTCGTAGTTCTGATATCCTCAACCGCCGCGCAGTTCTCGGAAGCACCTCAGCCCTCACTACCCGCCCCACAGAGTCTCATCTCTTTCCCGTAGGCTATCACGTCTTCGGACTTCCTCTTGGATGTTTTGGTATAGTGCCACTGGATGGATTAGTATATGAGACGGTGCCTGGCTCCGGCGGACGGGTGGTAGGCGAGCAAACGAAGCCCACTCCATATGCAATAAACACTCTATTTTCGCTCGGAAGTGACTAGGGGGCAGAAACAGCTACCAACGAGCTTCGGGTGAGTATCCTACTCGTATACCAATGCTTTACTAGCGATGAGTCTAATAAACATGTATGCGGTGAGTGCTATCGCTGGCGTCGCCATTCTACTCTGAATAAGTAAATACAGACAATTCTGCCTCCAGGCGTCTCAAGCGTTGCACCGCCAGTCAAATAAACCACCACACCTACCTATAATTTAATCTTAATACCCCCCCTCGCGGGGTAATTTGCTCCACATTTCGAAGTGTCGATTGTGACAAGGGGTATAGCGCCAGTAGAAAACCGAGCTCACGTAGTATACGACGGCTCTATTGAAGACGAATTGCCGCCGGCTTGTAGGTTTGGGTGGTTTTTGGCATTTCAGGATATTCGCAGTAGGGGAATCGCCGGCGATCTGTGTCTTCCATTAGCGTGAGTTTGAATATAATTCGCTTCTCCGTGTGGCCTTTTTGTGGTGGTTCTCGACATATCCTCTAGTAACGTCTGTGCGAACATTCGGTAGATTCAGTTTTGCAAGAGGTGTCGAATTCGTATGTGTAGAGGCTGTCTCGAGGATGTCGTTTTGTATTTCTGGGCTATGTGCAGAAAAGGCTCCGTGGGTGATATTAACTTGGACGAAGTCGACGATAAACGTCGCCGGGTCTCTTTTCTCGCATAAGGCTGAGGCCATGTGATCATCAACCGTTAAACTCTGATGGCAGGTTTAGAGTCGGTAAAAAACCCCCGAGTTCCCCAACGTTTGTTTCGGCCTAACTATCTGGCGCAACTTACCACCATTTGAAGGACTCTAGCGACAGCTCCGAGACGCTACTGCCCGCCACCTCTCTTGCAGCATGGATATGTCCCCTGCCAACGGACCACAGCGACAGCTCAGGTGTGCTGCCGCCACCGAATTCACAGGATGGGCAGCTCTCGATATTTGGCTATTCCCAACAATAACGCAACACAAACATACCCGCCATCAGTAGACTATCGTAAAGACACTGTAACGCTATTGCCATCGAGTCAGCCAGTAGAGCAGTTCCCACTATTTGAGGAATATCTCCCGATCCATCGACTTTAATGCTAACTCCAACCATATCGTTAATTTCACCCTGGGGGCAACGCGATCTACTCTCAGATAATTTTCGTCCATAGAAACACCCCTCCACCTTGGCCCGTGGTTTCAAACGCAAGTCGTCCTTCAACGGCAAACAGATCCCCTCTTTTTTGTGTTAAACGGACCCTATTCTTATTCGCTGGGCATTTACCAGCCAGCTTATGGGAACCCTCTATATAAGCAGGCATTCCTTTGTTTTCGTTCAGCTCTTTGTCTGATGGAACAAAGATGATAATTGCATCTTCGTTTTTCCGAAATCCTGCGTCGCCCTATGCCCCGCCCGGATATATAAACGGAAATGGCCCCCTAACCGACGATTGTTTAGGCGTTCGAAAGGAAGTGATCGGGATCTTATTTCTGTAGAAACTTGTGTAGCCGATATCGCTACAATATAAGACATACCCAGGCCTTGCCATAGACTGGTTTGTATTCTTGCGGCTATTCCTGGAAGTCAGTATAAACAAGGTCGAATATTTCCCTCCCAGAGCCGTTCCCACAACGTCTTTCAATTTCTTGCCAACTGCTTCCCTTACCACTACAACGAGGGCTAACTCGATAGCTCCCTCTATTACAGAGTAGCCGATAGCACCGGTCAGATTTAGTAACTGACGGGGCATCTGCGGAACTTCGCTTCGCAAGTCCGCGGTCTTGTGCGAGATCTGAAGCGAGATGCTACATTGAATAAGGAAGTAAAAAAAGACCTTTACCCTCATGTAAAGGCAATATTAAAATGAGAACCTTAGTGCTTATAAAGCAAGGCTAGGCGGCCCTGATGACCTATCCCTTCTTTTGTAGTGGATCGTGGTCCATAAATGTGGCTCAACACTGGGCTTAGAAAAGACATGAAGGCGATTCTGTATTTGATCTGACGACGGTATGATAGTTAACAAGCACTAGATTTTAGTGAGTATTTCGTCCCAAAATGGAGAACATAGAAGCTATAAAGAGTATCAACTTTAGGGGTACAAGCATTTCATCCTCGATGGTAACTCTATCTATTTTAACATCGACGGTGCACAATTGAAGGCATGGCACCGAAACACTAAACAAACCCCAGCTCTCGCTGTTTTTAACTGCGGAGTTAAGCGGAAGCCCCAGGGCCCGCTCCGCGAGTTCCGAGCTTAATGCCTGCAACGGCTTTTTGCCGAATTACCTACTTCTCCGGAATTGAACTATCTGGGAGCGGAACCAACGGTGATGCCTCCTGGAGAGTAAATGCGAGACAGCTAAAGATTCTATCGTTATGTTTCTGATACCTATCAGATGGTAGGTGTTGCGGAACCAACGGTGATACCTCCTGGGGAGTAAATGCGAGATAGCTAAAGATTCTATCGTTGTGTTTCTGACACCTATCAGATAGTAGGTGTTGCGGAATGCTCAGGCACCGCCTCGTGGCACCCTGAGTAGCCACA
The DNA here is from genome assembly GCA_020080175.1 of Glutinoglossum americanum. NCBI lineage: Eukaryota > Fungi > Ascomycota > Geoglossomycetes > Geoglossales > Geoglossaceae > Glutinoglossum > Glutinoglossum americanum. The sequence goes on along the minus strand of JAGHQL010000023.1, from coordinate 5,415 downwards.
GGCTGGCTAAGGAGGCCGCAGAGCGGCTGACTACTTATATAGCTTCATTTCTACAGAGGCCGAACCCAAAAGTTTTAAAACTTTCATTAGGCTTCGCTTAGGCTACGCTTAGGCCATACCACACTAAAATTTAATTAAGCCCGCCCTTCGCGATAGTTATTCATCTTTAAATTCTTTGCGGATCATAGCCCCGTTCAAAAGTGATTGTTCAATTTGCTAAATTGTAGCTTCAGATAAACCAGTAGTCTCAATAATTCTGGATGCTGGAATACCTTCTTCAAGGAGTGTAAAGTTTGTGCGTGCACGAAGGGATATAGGTGTTGCGCGACTCGGCATTTTGGTGACCAGGCATTTTGGTGGGTGTCGCTTAGCTAGAGGTTAGTTAAGAGTCTCAAGACTTTTGGGCTGAGCCTCTGTACGGAGGACGGCGAGATAAGTTATGTCAGTCTCGCTTAGGTGGTTCCAACCACCTAAATTAGTGGTTGGTTGCCTAATTACAGTGAAAGGTGCCCCGAGTGGGCTTGCGATGCAAAAGTCCTACTCGCGGGGGACCCCCACTCGGCTTCGCCGGCCCCCTGGCTAGGGACTTTTTGCATCGCAAGCCCACTCGGGGCACCGAGCGGAAAATTTTCTTGAAAAACTTTCTAATCATACTTTTAATGTATTTCCGGATCAGAAATTGATCGTGACTATAGTAACTATAGTAACAATAATACTATTTACTCTTTGTAGAATTGCGAACAGTTTTTTTTCTCCCCTCTTTGTAGTTATTGCTTCCTTCAAGTGCAATAATCTTTTCAATATGTTCCGGAATGCGCTCAATCCATCTTTGAATTCTCTCTTGTTCTAAATCTTTCCATTCTTTTAACCAAACTCTTTCTGCTACTAAACGTGAGGTAGGAGGACCGCGTTTGGTTGTTTTTCGCTTTAACCAAGGCTAGCAAGGTTCAATAGCATCGAGATCAGGAGAATTCCCAGGCCAAAGGAGTCATACAACTCCAGCATTCAAAAATATACGATCTTGAGCCTGATGTGCATGTGGAGGAGCTTTGTCTTCCTGTACCAGAGTATCTGGTCTGTCTTTTTTACATTCTTGAGCAAATGGAATCAATTTTGGAATCAGAATCATCTTCTAATAATGATACCAATCAATTCCCCCTTTGCCAATCTTGCGAACAAGTGCACCTCTTTTCTCTGTAAATTTCCATTGAGGGATCGGTCCTCCAAGTCTTCTGCATATATTTATATGCCTTACTCCTGTCTCAAGCTCCCATGCAATTTTTGCGGCTGGTTCATTAGCAGCATTTATTGCAGCCAACTCTTTTTTAGCCTCCTCTTTTTCCTTTTGTGTTTCTACCTTCCAAATATGACAAGAACCTTTTTTGTCATAGCTAAAACAACCCCAAAACATAAACTCAGAAGCACCATTCCATCGTGGCCTAACAACCGTTGGATCGAATTGCTCTTCTGGTATTTTCCAAACTCGAACAGCTCCTTTGTGATATCCTAGTACTATACTAGTCTCATCTGTCCAAATAACATTTTTCCACCACTCTAGATCATAGCGATGATCTAAAGCAAATCGTAATCGAGCTGATTTTGCCTCTTCCTGCAGTCCAGGTTTAAAGCTAGGTTTGACGCTATTCATTCCATGCTTATGTAAAACCCTGCAAATTGAATTGTCTGAAATTTCAAATTTCCACCCTAATTCTCTTGACGTTTTTTCTCTACCAGCTCGACTGGCACGAATTTCTTCAATAATTTCATTTTTCATCTCTTGTGTAATTTTTTGAGGACATCCAGAACGTGGTGCATCACTGAGGTACTCAGTTTTGAAGCTAGTAGAGACAGTAGGATTATAGCTATTAGCTTTAGCTTTTTTCTGTATGCGATAAATTTGACGTTCTGAAATGCCGGAAATTTCAGAAACCCGAGAAATAGGAATTTTGGCTTCAAGAAGAGTTAATGCTTGAGCTCGAGTAGCGATATCATGATGAGGTGCACCCATCTTTAGGAATCTGAACAACTGGTGTGTGCGATGACCGGACTGCGAAAAATTTTAGGTGGGGTCCCACCTAAGAGTTTAGGCGACCGCTGACATAACTTATCTCGCCGTCCTCTGTACATAGCTAGCATTTAGTAGTTGCGAGAAATTTAATTGATTTACCCCTATACACTATTCTATTGCTTATATAGTCCTAGCCGCCATTGCCTTTAATTGAGCATAGCCTCCAACAGTAGGGGCGAGGATGAGGGTTGACTTGCCTTCCTGGGGTAAGTCAAAACCGGTATTTCCCTTTCTTTAAAGCTTTCATCTTATGTTGTAAGTGGTGGGTGGCTTAGTAGCGGTTCACTAGATGGGGAAGATAAGTGATTGCTGGAGGATGTCACGGGAGACAATAATGGGATAGGTTTGTGCAAATGGTCGCGCGTCATTCCGAGACATGGTTAGATATAAAGAAAGTGAGTGACTAGATAGAGAGAGGGCTAGCGGCGACATCTTAATATTTCACCACCGCTTTATGCCCGTCCGCCGCCTATTCGCCGCCGCCAACTGCAGTGCCGCTCTCGGGCACCATCCTTCTTGATGTTGGCTCTTCCAGCAGCAGCACAACCTCATCTCGCTCAAGAGGATGTGAGACCCCTGCGTTTTACGCCAGGCTGCGGAGTACGTGAACCAACTAATCCACTTTAACTAGGACCTCGTGGTGTGGTGCATCTCCATAGTCATGCCCGAGTTAACTGCCTGTCTAAGCAAGTTCCGTAATGACACTAACGGCCTCTTGCTTTTCCTCCTGACCCACTGCTTCGTTCTGTGCAATTTGGTGGGGAGGGCTACGAGCTGCTATGTGGTGGCGATTCTGCCTTGGTCGGATCTACAGCTGCGATGCAGCCTTGCCGAAGCCCTGCTACAGCCCCACTCTACCTAGCTAACTACATAGTTCTCCTGATATATCTGACAAGCAGAAACCACTTCCCGCCAAATAGATCCGCTCGCAGGTTTCGCTTCGCCTATATCACCGTGTCTATTAGGCGCGCTCCTACTTCGTCCTTCCGCAGGCCCTGGCTACACTTGAGACTAACGCGAATGATCTCGAGAGCCATCTCTCACCATGGCGGAAGCCATTGCGGTAGTCGGCCTTGCCGCTTCTATCGTCACATTTGTCAATGTTAGCACTAAGGTATTAGCCCGCCTCCGCGAGTTTCATTCAATCGCCCAGGACGCACCTGGGGTCTTTCAAGACATCACAACACAATTGCCAATTATCATCGACATTCTAACGGGGATCGAGAAAGGATGCGGAGATGGTTCTCTGACGACAGACGCGCAGCGTGCACTATTGAATGTGGTAGAAGGTTGCTTCAGGCAGATCTCTATGCTCGATGGGCTGATCGAAAAGATGCTACCCGCCTTGACCGACTCCACATTGCGACGGACCTGGAAGGCAATTGCAAGCGTTCGCAAAGAGAAAGATGTTGTGGTAATACAAAGGACTCTGGAAACATATAAGTCAACCCTCACGCTTCACTTTAGTCAGGGACCTAGGGCTCCCATTGCTATCGATGCAAGGGAAAGGGTTTATTACGAAATCCCATCACTACGAGTCTCTCAATTCGTAGAACGGGTAGAGCTGCTGAAAGAGATCGAGGCAAGCTTTGATAATACTACAGCAAACGCATCTCATCTGAAAATTGTCGTGCTGCTAGGCATGGGTGGTCAGGGGAAGACACAACTTGCCCTCGATTACTGTCGAGTTGCAAGGGCCTCTGGGAGATATCAAGGACTCTTTTGGGTTGACGCCTCGTCTCCAAGTACCGTCTCTCATGGGTTTGAAACTATTGTTGCGAAGATTTCCAGAACAGGGCGTGTGTTTGACGATGCCGAGTCGAAGATTGCCTTCGTCAAAGAGACACTGGGGGGATGGCAAATTCCATGGCTCATAGTATTTGACAACTATGACCAGCCTAAGGAATTTGGAGACATTGCAGCATACTTTCCTCATGGAGAAGCCGGCGCGATACTCATCACAAGTAGGCATTCTGATTCCGAGCGCCTTGGTGTCACTATTCGGGTTACGCAAATGACGGAGGACGAAGGCCTAGAGCTTCTCCTGCGTCAAACTAAGCTGGATAGAAATGACGACAACATTGTGGAGGGAAGGAAGATCATCCAGAAGCTTGGCTATCTACCTCTTGCTATCGATCAAGCGGGTGCATATATCAACATGCGAAAGCTTCCACTCCTGCTCTTTGCAAAACATTATGACGAGCGAAGAGAGGTTGTGCTGAAACATACCCCACCACTATGGGAATATCGAAAAAGACTCAGTGAAGATAGAGATGAGACGCTGCTAAGTGTATTCACAACATGGGAATTGTCATTTCAGCAAATCGGTAATAGCAAGAATGAACGAATGATGATCGGCCATTTTCTTACTCTCTCTTCGTTCTTTGATGCTGCGAACGTTAGCGAAGACTTATTCAGGTCACATCTCGCTTCGACCCGCAAACCTCTACGGCGGATAGAGCATTTTATTCCCAGGGGTGCGCGGGATCGATACAAACGTCCGTGGTGGATGGAGTATTTCATTTCTGGAGGTGTTTGGGATCAATACAAGTATCAGGACACTATCGCGGAATTGCTGAGCTTGTCCCTGCTGCAAGGTTTGAATATCGATAGTGGAGAGTCACGTTTCTCGCTGCACCCTCTCATCGCCGACTGGTTGAAGTTGCGGATAAATCTAAAGGATCGACAAAAGTACACTATTGAAGCGACAATGATTTTGAAATCATACATCGACATGCAAGACCGAGAAGCGTTACCATTGCAGACCAAACTGGACATACTATCACATGTTGATATGTGTCTCCGGAATGATAGAGAGTATTTGCGGGGGTTGGATGAATCAAACACTGCATCTCTGAAAGGTTCCGCATCTACCTTTGCGTCATTCTACCAGAGCCATTGCAGATACCAAGACGCGGAGGCCATGTACCAGCGAGCTCTGGCGGGGAGGGAGAAGGCACTGGGCCCGGACCACACGTCGACGCTGAGCACGGTCAACAACCTGGGCAACCTCTACGGGGACCAGAGCAGGCTAGCTGACGCGGAGGCCATGTACCAGCGAGCTCTGGCGGGGAGGGAGAAGGCACTGGGCCCGGACCACACGTCGACGCTGAGCACGGTCAACAACCTGGGCAACCTCTACGGGGACCAGAGCAGGCTAGCTGACGCGGAGGCCATGTACCAGCGAGCTCTGGCGGGGAGGGAGAAGGCACTGGGCCCAGACCACACGTCGACGCTAGGCACGGTCAACAACCTGGGCAACCTCTACAGGGACCAAGGCGGGCTAGCTGATGCGGAGGCCATGTACCAGCGAGCTCTGGCGGGGTGGGAGAAGGCACTGGGCCCAG